>JAYXIM010008282.1:0-18112 GCA_037575425.1 Anastrepha fraterculus | reverse complement strand
AACCGCCCAAGTAATTTTGACCAAGTTTAATAAATTCCGCGAGTCGTTTCTTTTTCATGGTAACCGGCGCCAATAGGGTACACCAAGTAAAGCCAGGTTTTGCTGCTCCTGATCTTTCCAACGCAGGGGAGAACTTTTTCTTCTCTTCTATAACCGTATCGAATATTTTCAGAGCCGGAGCGTTTGCATCCATTTGAACGACATAACCTAGCCAGCGGAACCGTTGGATCTTTATCAGTTGCTCTATGTCTAATGTCACCGTAAAGTTCATATAACGCATTGTTCGATACTCCCCGTCGTCAACGTGCAAAGATCCGAAAATCTGCCGCATAACCTCTCTCTCAAACACTCCGAGGTACGCCGCATTGGACGTTGCCATGCGTCTGCGTCTTACAATAGTAGGGGTGTGATGAGAGATTTATAAAGAGATAAAGGATTTGTGTCATGAAAATTTTACTAATTGCAACTGGTGTGAAAAAAATCAGTACCTTGACCTTGAAAAAGAAAAAATGAGGGTAGTGGGACTTACATCCCTTGTATGTACTCCCTGGTTGTAGTCCCTGGAATTCATCGAGCTGCTCGGTTTTTTTATTGTCACCCAAAACTACTCAGGTATGTGCCTTCTAATTTCGTTCCCTGCTCCAGAAAATCTGCAGAATTTGCACGAATAAATTCTCAGCTTAGTCAAGTGATATATATTAGCCTACAATATCCTGCCACAGTTCTTACAATAACTCTTAGGTAGCTCTTGGTTGAGCCAATGAATCGCTTAAAGCGCTTTCGGTTCTAAAATCTGGAAAATGCTTTGGAATGCTTCTATAATAATTGTCGACTGATTTCTTAGAGGTTTCAATTTTCTAATATCGCATCGCACACTGCATTAATGACATTGCTTGTTAAAATAAGATACCTGGTAAGTTATAGCTCCAACTTGGAGATATCTGCTATCAGAGAAATATGATTTTGACTGACCTTATTTACTCCGATTGTCAGACGGCTACTAATACCTGATTCTCACTGAGGTGATAGAAATTATGCGATAAGTGCCTGACTTTCCTATACTTTCTAATTGGTGCATCTGAATACTTCACTATTAAGCTGATGCGGATATCAAGTCACAAGGGTACTGTCATATTGACGACCTTTTGGCTGATGAGCTGTCTAGGCAGGGAATTCGTGAAGTAGTTTCCCGTGAAAAGGGAGGATAGATATTCTCTCGTCCACTAGTGGTCTTCTCTTAGATACGTAAGCTTCGAGCCAATTCAGTCAGAGCTGTATGAGTGCATTAAAGGCTGCGAGAGTTTTCTGTAGGCAGTTATGGATTGGAGGCAGGTGAAGGAGCTTCTGAGTCAAACAATGCTCAACCCCCAATGGTGGATGTCTTAACCGAACATTGTTCTTTCAGTATGTATAAGTATAGGGCGGATTACACAATACTTTGAGTCCTTTTTGCTGTAATAGTTTGAAGAATTATGACGTGGAATCATCTTGAAAGCTACTCATCAGCAGCTTTGCCTTCAAGGGGCTAAAATTCAAACATCTTCGCTCACTCCTTTTTATCAAGCCTATAGAGTTAACACGCTTTCAAACTAGGCGACTGTTGAGCTAAAATCGCAGACAGCTTTTCTCATATATTGAATTCCTAAAGGTCTCGTTTTATAAGTAAAAATTTTCCTAATCCATTTTGAATTTCACTCTCTGCTTTGTTCCGTTTAGGAGTATCCCTAGAACTGGAAGTTAATTGGTCAACGGATTTGGCCGAGTCCCTCTTTCGGGAGCAATCATTTATCCAAGTTTTTTAGTCTGTAATTCCCATTTATGTCCCCAGAGCCACGCATCTATGCTAGTGAGATGTTTAATGTCTTGGGCGCCGCTTTTTACATAAACTTGTGTGCGCAAAAAAAAAAATGAAATAATGGTGATGCAATTCGGAAACGCCGTAGAATCCTTCACAGAATTTATACACATCGGACGGCTTATTGTAAAAGGCTTCTTTGTATCTTCACCTATTAGAAATCAATTTGCTCAAAAATTCAGTGGCGCGTTAAATCAACCATATCAAAATGTTGAATTTTCACATAAAATCTTCTTCAGCCATAAATAATATTTTGCCTCTGTGGTCATGATAATAAAAAGTTAGTGTATAAGGGGCTTCTAAGTTCCATCAGAGGTTCCTAAGAGACCGTTTTGTCTGCGCAAAGTCAGTGTATGATGCGTATTGTGCCCTCAAGGTATCACAGGCCAATATTTCTTTGAGAACCGAATTTTGTATGGGATAAAATTGAGGAATTAGCGGCCACCATAGCCAAATGGGTAGATACGTGACTACCTTTCGGAAGTGCACAGGTTCAAATAACCGGCATGAAACATCAAAGTATAGAAAAAGTTTTTTTCTCATGTCAGTCGCTTTTCGGCAGACAATGGCAAACTTCCGAGTGTATTTCTGTAATGAAAGCTGCTCATAAAAAATATCTAACGGTCGGCGTCAACTTAAAACTATAGGTCTCTCTATACGTAGAACAACATTAAGACGCACACCACAAATAGGAGGAGGGGAAGCATCTATTACTATCAACTAATATTCTTCAAAATAGGTCCCTTGAGCGTCAATACACCGCTGGTAGCGGTCCTTCCACTGCAGGAAATATTTTTTAAACTCATCCGCCGAAATCGCGTTCAATTCGGCTGTCACAGATTTTTGCATCGCCTCGATGGAGTCGAAACGCCACCCCTTCAGCTTTCTTTTCAGGCGCGGGAACAAGAAGAACTCCGGAGGGGACAGGTCTGGGCTGTGGGGAAGGTAGGGAAGCACCAGAACCCCCATCTTGGCCAAGGCAGAGGTGAAGAGGAAGGCGGTGTGCGCCGGCGCATTATCGTGATGAAGGGTCCAATCTTCCACTTTCTCTGTGAATGCTCTGCCCTATGGAAGGACAGAATGTTAACCCTAAGCAAACCGCTGTGCGAGGGTCTCGAACAACTGTCTGGCTTAGATGTAAACAACCTAATAAGGTTCTTACACTGCACAGACTGGATATAGTCTTGCTGTAAATAACTGGTAAGCAAGTTAGTAACGATGATGTGGCAACAAAATGGTGAGGACGGGCTAATTGAATTCTGAATGAAACCCCACTCTAACCAACCAAGCAATCCAAAAGATTGTGTTTATGTCGACACTTCATTCAGAGGTCATGACTCTTGAACGCCTGAAAGGTAACGTTAGTGGAATTATTACAGCGACACAGCTTTTTATGTGACAAGTAAACGAATAATAACTTTTTATAATCGAAGTCTTCGAAAATGGCATGGTACAAATATCAGGCTGAAATAAAAATAAAATTTTCAAATTTTGAAAATTTACTGTAGAAATTTTAGAACTTATTTCTGCTGTATTTTTCGTACTCTTTGTACCTCACTGACTCCTTTTTTGTACCCTGTGGGTCACTCGACCACAGCGCGTCTACCTGAAAGATGCTAGCTCTGCTTGATTGGTTGAACAGAAGCGATGGGTGGACAGTTTCGTGGAACTCGCAGTATAGCGAAAAAACCAAAATCACACTCCTGAAGTATTTTATGCGGTTTTATGCGCTCCTGCAGCGTTAAATTTCTCATTTATTTTTAAACCTTGGAAGCTGTCTGCCATTCACCTAATACTAAAACACTTTTCATCAAGTCACATGCACAGTATAACAGGATATTTCAAATGACACATTGACATGCAAGCAAGTCGGTTGCAAGTGCACATTTTTGACTTTTCGCGACTTTATTGAACCGAACTTTGCGCTTTCCAAGACTAAAGACGACGATCAATCATAAGGTGTTGGCTAAGAATAAAACTGAGAGGCTGTTAAGCCAAAGATGGCATAAAATATATAAGTACCTGCGCTCGTATGCGTGCATATGAAGTCTTGTGTGTTCGTTTGCTTTAAAAATTGGCAAATATTAACGCATCAAACACTTCCGCGCATATTAGCCGGGATTAAGTGGTGGCAAAAAGCGATGGCTTTGTGAAAATTAGGATGATTTATGCATGCTGACAAGGGCACTTGAAGAAAGCAGCAAATGTGAGAAAAAAGAAGAAGCAGAAAATGCAGAAAAAGCAAGAAAAATTAAAAGACTATAACAGTTTGATGAATTACATTGATGTGACAATCAGAAATGTAAAAAAAAAAAATAGAGACCAAAACAATAAAAAATAAAATTGGAAAAAAATCACTTCATCACTTCACTTGATTTTGAAGCGTTTAAAATTCAAGTGGCAACACGCTGACACATCAGCTGCCGATTAAGCGCTGGAAAAAATGCATTCACTCCATTCACTTGGCTCCGTTCGCTCGACCACCGCTCGACTGCTCAACTGTTCGGCTGTTCGCTTCACCGATGATGAATGAGCCACAACGTGCCACACGCCGCTGCCACTTATTCTTCTGCACTTCCTTTGCTCAGCTACATATGCATGTGTATGTGTGTAAAGCATTCCATCAGCCAACAGTCAAATGCTGCTTCTTCGTGCTCATTGAGAGACACTTGACTTTAAATTGACATACACTTAAGTGGTTCTCAGCTAGCGCAGCTATTGAAGTAGGCAAAAAAAAACACAACAAATGTACAACAACAAGTATGAAATGAAGCTACAAAAATTAAAAAAAAATACACTCATGTCAACCAAAATCATTGTGGCAATGAATGGCAATTTTTATGTGGGTCTCTATGTCAGGAAATCGTGTTTTCGAAGGATGAGTATACAGCATATGCCTAGGCATGTGTGTGTGTGTGTGCGTGACTATGCGCATATGTGTTTGTGCTTAAGTGGCGTAACAGAAGTGCCTTCCGTTTTAAGAAGCGTGCTTCGTTTTGAATTTTAGAACACCTAATTTCTTCTTGATATTTCTTTTTTCCCCGCTAACTTTTCGTAGCTGCTGATCTCTTCGTTTCACTGGATGTGCAATCTCAGAAAATTGATGAGTATTGAACGGAAATTTCGTGGGAAATTAAAAGCGTTCAAGCGGCGTGACTAGTGAGTTGGCGAAGTAGGGTAGAAGGGGGCACATACGCCATTTTTTTCTTAACTGCTGTGGAAACTAAAAAATATTTTTTTTTGGTTTGATATTTGCTTACCTGGAAACCTTAATTTCTTATCTTCTTTGTTTTTTTCTCCTTTGTAAATTTTTAATGTTTGTATATATTTTTTTAAAGATTATTTGAAGTTACCCAAATTGGCGAAGCTGCCCCGCCCATGGGGCACATACGCCAGGGAGATGGGGTAAAACCGCCACGATGTACAAAATTCTTTTTAAAAAGTATAGCTACTTATAGTTTTTAATAAACTTTTTTATTTAAACACCAAAGGATGAGAACAAGAATGAGAAAGATGAGAAGAGGGGAGAGAGGGGAGGGAGAGGCAGAGGAAGAAGGAAGAGCAGAGAATAGAGAGGGAATGAGAGGAAGGGAAAGAGGGAAGTAAGAGAAATTGTCAAATCTATAAAATTCCAAGTTCGGGATAAAGTATATACTTTACTTCACATTAAATTGTGTTAAATCTGATTCAAATACATAAGTTGCAGCAGCTCGAGAAGTATCAGGGGGATGAATGGGAAAGTTCTGCGGTTATACCAGTTTCATCAAGATTATATATGTCACCAGGATCGAACGAATATTTACTATACAAAATTTGTACATTGTCAAAAAATGCCATTACAGCTGCTTTTGTAAATGACGTAAAAAGCGCAAGGCTCGTGTTTTCAGGTTTTCTCAAACTTAAATCTTTGTTTCGCTTCATGAAGCCTTGCATCCAATCAATTCCTGCTGTTTTGGTACTTATCCAAGTTACAGGAACTTTTATGTCGTTCACATCGGCGTAGTCGTAAACGAACTTCCGCGCAGCGCTATACGTGAATCCATGTTGAAGGTTAGAACACACCTTAAAGTATTCTGCTATTTCATTTTCCTGTTTCTTTGTAAATACTTGGTTGGAGAAAATGGAAATGTTTCGTCGTCTGAAGAATTTCCAGAGTCATCAAGTGCTTGGGTTTTTTCCTTGTTCAGTTTTGCTATTCTGTCTCTTTATGTAGTGCGACTTAAGCCATATGTTCGCGCGGATCCGCTTACGTTAAAATTTTTTGCAAGAACATCCTCAATAGCAAGTTTAATTTTTTCCTCATCCAAATTGCTACGGTTAGTTTTTCTCTTATAGTTCCGAACCATGTTGCTACTAACAACCTAAGCGTAAAATTTTATATAAGTTTATCTGAGTCTAACTCATGGGTAGGTTGCATTTTCCAGTGGCGCATTTACCCCATGGGGCACAGCCGACGGCAAAACTGCCCCACCTGTAGCCTGGCGAATGTGCCCCAGGTGCAGCCACTCTTACAAAAGTTTTTTTTTTTTGCACTCCACAGCACTTTTGCAAATCTAGTTTTAAACTTTATTTAAGGAAATATAGCCGGTATCACACTTATGAAAAGTGTTTGCCATTTATCAAAATTAACAAAGTTATTGCAAAATATACTTACATCCAAAAGTTTCTGCAGCAATGCAAGAAATTGAATAGATGCGACTGTGTACGATCACTTGCAAACTTTAAATGTCAAGGTACGTTAAACGAGAGGTGGTCAACTGAAGTACAATATATCGACCATGAATGTTCGATATCACTGATAAATTTAGAGAAAATGGGGGGTGGCGAATGTACCCCAGCGGCGAATGTGCCCCCTTCCCCCTACTCTTCTTTTTTTTGCAAAAAAATTAGAAAATTATTCGAAAATGCTCGAGTTGATATTCTAACCGCCAACGGCGAGTTCTTTTCGGTATTCTGCTGATAATACTGCGTGGCAGAGATCACAAACTTTAAGCGAAACAAAGCACCGGTGGTAGGTCTAGCAATACTAAGAAAAATGACATTAGAGACATTTTCTATATTTCCCATAAAACCTCCTTTTTTGGTTGGGTTATTGCGAATGAGCACTCAAAAATTCGCGTTTACTTATTATGTTACATAGTGTGTACATTTTTGCAAATAAGTCTAAAACAGAGGTAGCAGTTAAAGTGGGCAATCTCAACAACAAAAAGAGCTATAAGTTGAGTATAATAAATTTTTAATTTAAATTCCTTGTATTTGTATAAGACAAGGTGGCGCAAAAGTAATCACCCTATAGGAAGATTTATATTGGGTTGGCAACTAAGTAATTGCGGATTTCACTCATAGATGGTTTCAGTTGAATTTTTAGGTTTGCAGGCGTAGTATAAATATGAAACACATTTTCTTATTTGATAGTTGGCAATTCAGCTGTCAACCAGTAAAAAAAGTTGTTTGATCGGTTGAGTGGTTTTCGTTTGACGTTCGTTGAAAAATGGAAAATCGAAAGGAATATTTTCGTTATATTTTGCTTTTTTATTTCCGCAAAGGAAAACCCGCATCGCAAGCTCATAAAAAGTTATGTGCTGTTTATGGTGACGAAACCTTAAAAGAACGGCAGTGTCAAAATTGGTTTGCCAAATTTCGTTCTGGTGATTTGTCGCTCAAAGATGAAAAGCGCTCTGGCCCTCCAGTTGAAATTAATGACAAGAGTCGATTCGGATCGTCACATTACAATACGCGAGACTGCAATTCTGATGTCTACATTGAACAACTAAGGAAATTAAATAATGCAGTTGAAGAAAAGCGGCCCGAATTTACAAATCGAAAAAGTATTGTATTCCATTATGACAATGCAAGGCTACACACATCTTTGGCCACTCGGCAAAAATTATTGGAGCTTGGTTGGGATGTTTTGCCCCATCCACCATATAGTCCTGACCTTGCACCATCTGATTACTTTTTGTTTCGATCTTTACAAAACTCCTTAAATGGTAAAAATTTCAATAATGATGATGATGTCAAATCGTACCTGACTCAGTTTTTTGCTAATAAAAACCAGAGGTTTTATGAACGTGGGATTATGAAGCTACCTGAAAGATGGCAAAATGGCATTAATAAAAATGGACAATACATTACAGAATGAAGCTATTTAGCTCCACGAAAAAATTGTCTTTGATTTTCATAAAAAAATCCGCAATTACTTAGTTGCCAACCCAATAGTTTTTGGAAATTGTGTAGTATTTAAATCACGTATTTACCATTATATTTTTCAATAATTACACTAGAAATACTTTTCAAAACAATTTGGGCATCACTTTAAGAAGCCTTTGTTACTCTGGTATCACTCTGCATTGAAAATATTTTTTGTAAACCCAAGTCACTATTGGGTGACATTGGGAACTAAGAAGTTAAGAAAAGTCTGCCGTCACTGTTCCAAGCCTTCTTCTTTTTTCCACATTAATTAAGATTTAATCTTGTTTTTTACAACGCCCCATGAGAAACAAGAAAACAACAATAAAACGATGGTTTTCTGACTGCAAATGTGGTCGTAGAGACACCGAGGATGCACAACGCAGTGGACGTCCAAATGAGGCGGTAACACAGCAAACATTAAAAAAGCCACAAAATCGTTTTGAGTGATGGAAAAGTGAAGTTGCGTGAGTTGGTTGGCATCGTAAATATATCAAAAGGACGTGTTAGCTTTATATTGCATGCGCATTTGACTATGAGAAAGCTCTGTTCAAGGTGAGAGCCGTGTTTGCTCACTGTTCACCAAAAACAAGAGCGTCACAAGTCAATTAAAACAATAGCACAACTACACGAATTCAATATCGTAGTGTTCTCACATCCACCGGATTCGCCAGATTCGGCTCTCAGCGACTATTGGCTGTCCGCAGACCTCAAAAACATGCTCGTCGATAAGAAATTCTGCTCAAATGAAGAGATTATCGTTGAGACTGAGGCCTATTTTGAGGCAAAAGGTAAATCGTTCCACAATATTGGTATAGAAATGTTACAGTGTCCGGCACTCGAAGGGGTGCCTTTTATATGTCGGGATTAGAGAACAAAAACAATTTTTAATCATCGAAAATCACTTTATTGTTTTTCTAAATATTCTCCATGAAGATCTATGCACTTTTGCATGCGTTTGAACCATTTGTCGAAGCACTTTTGCCACTCTGAATGAGGTACCTCCAAAACATGCATTCTGAATGCCGCCAACCGCTTCTTCAGGTGTCGAAAAACGTTGACCTCTCAGTTTGTTTTTTACGTACGGGAATAAAAAGAAGTCATTCGGTGCCAAGTCAGGACTATAGGCGGATGACCCATTAATTCGATGTTTTGGGTGCCAAAAAATGCAGTTGTTTGAGCCGATGTGTGAGAGCTCGCATTGTCCTGGTGAAGAGTGATCCGTCTTTGGCGATTGGTTTTCCTAATTTCTTAGAAGACAACTGACAAACGAATGGTTGTGTACCACTCAGAATTTACTGTTCTGCGTTGTTCTAGTGGTACGGTTGCGACATTTCCAGTTTTTCCGAAAAAACAGGCGACCATTTGCTTGGAAGTGCTTCGTGCGCGAACAACTTTTGTTGGATTTGGCTCAGCTTGAAGCACCCTTACAGTCGACTGCTGTTTACTTTCGGGCTCATACGCATAAATCCATTATTCATCACCTGTCACGATGTCATAGACGTGTTTCGAAGCCCCGTGATCGTATTTTTTGAGCATTTCCTTCGACCAATCGACACGAGCCTTTTTTTGAGCGATTGACAAATTGTGTGGGGTCCAACGCGAACAAATTTTTTTGGCAGTCAAATATTTATGCAATATTGAATGTATGCTGGTCCCACTAATGCCTAAGATTGTCTCAATCTCACGATAGGTCACATGACGATCTTGCAATATCAGTTCGCGCACAGCATCAATGGTTTTCGGATCAACAACTGATTTTGGATGACCTTCACGAAATTTGTCTTGGAGTGAACTACGACCACAATTGAATTCACCATACCATCGATAAACACTGGTCCTTGATAGAGCTTCATTGCCAAAAAATTAATTAAGTTCATCCATGCAATGCTGCTGAGTTAATCCACGTCGAAAGTTGTAAAAAATAATCGCACGAAAATGTTCACGATTTAATTCCATTTTTGGACCGAGATGAATCTTTTAAGTTACTGTAAACAACACAAAGAGCGCTGGTATTTCAAAACGTTCTGAGTACGTAAAAGCCAAAAAATGTCAAACTTTGCGATACAGCTGTCAGTTGCCAGATTGCAACACCTGAGTTGCCAAATCCCGAAATATAAAAGCCACCCCTCGTATAACCAATTTATAAGGCCATAAATTTAGTTTGGAAAATAAATTTTATTCAATTCAAAAAAAAAAAAAATGTGTGAAAATAATACAGAATGAAGAATAAATTTACTTTTGCTCGATATGGCCACCTTTTGCCTTGACTATGGCCTTGAGACGGTCGAGAAATGAATCGCAAGCTGCCCGAATGTGACTAGGAGGTATTTTGGCCCACTCCCGGACAATGGCTTTTTTCAGCGCCTCGAGAATGGTGTATCTTTTAGTTCTGACCTTACTCTCCAAAATGGACCAAAGAGAATAATTTATCGGATTCGCGTTTGGTGAATTTGGGAGCCATTGTGTGGACGTTATGAAGTTCGGAACGTTCTTTTTTAACCATTCTTTGTTCACTCGATCTTTGTGAGACGGTGCTGAGTCTTGTGAAACGTCCATGGTCTGCCACTGAAATGTTTGTCTGCCCATGACTTCAAAACAACCTCTAGATTACTTTCCCGATAATATTTCGGATTTACCTTTACGCCAGGCTCGATGAAAACGATTGGAGAGCGGCCATCTGCATTTACAGCGGCCCAAGCCATTACCTGTGGCCGGTGCTTCCGCCTGGTGGCCAATCGATGACTCAAATTCTCGTGTAACCGCTCGGTCATTTTGGGAGTTTACGAATTGCTCGATTTGACAAATTTTCTCGTCAGAAAGTGCAATGTTCGGAAATTTACCGCTTTCGGCCAAGCAAGCAACTCCTTCGCTCTTTCAAGTCTGACTTGTTGCTGCTTTGGTGTGAGAATATGCGCGTTTAAAAAACAATTATGTGGGTTTCCGAATTCAGCGACTGGTTTTACATGGAACTTTATTAGTCTGCTTCTTAGGTAAAAAATAAGTGCGTCTAACGTAGTACACATAACAGAAGTGAAATTTTCAATGCAGAAAAAGAAAGAGGGAGAGACCCGAGATATTATGAGAGAGAGAGAGAGAGAGAACGAATATATATCTAAATAAATTCACAAAATTTGCAGAGATACAAATAAAAAAATGTACAAAAAACGGAGAGGGTCGACCGGTGAAGGTAAACGCCGTACATAAACCGTGGGAACAACGCGCACTACTCCAAGCATTTATCATCCGCACAAACGCAGCGATTCTAGGACGACAGCAACGGCACAAATTACCGCGAAGCAATACCAATAAATCCGTCGCCGAAATGGATAGCACTTTATAGTACGCAGAAGCACTAGCCAGGAGAAGGAAATAAGCGCCAAAAAGTAGGTACCAAAAAAACGCCAAAAAAATTGGCCCCAAACAGTAGGCGCCATAGAAATATAACGCCAAAAAGTACGCACGAAAAATATATTTCCGACAAGTTTGCACCAACAAACAAGCACCAAAAAGTAGGCAGTATTATTTCTCACCAGATATTGCAATCACAAGGAAAAACTCAGGAAAAGTAGCCTAAAGTTCATTTAAGATATATAAAGGGTTTTCCAATAACAGGTGTTATTGGTGAATGGATTGCGCTATCGAGAGATGATTAACGATGTTTTATGGACGGAATTGGATGGTATTGATCTGGACAACGTTTATTTTCCACAAGACGGTGCTACATGCTACACAATGAAACCATTGATCTTTAACGGGAAAACATACCGGACCGTGTTATCTCTCGAAAAGGTGAGCACAATTATCCATCGATACCTTGTGATTTAACAGCTTGTGACTTTTTCTTTGAGGCTCCGTGAAAGAGAAAGTCTACGCTAGCAGCCTAGAAAAATTTCATGAAAAGGATATTGTCCTGTAAGCGTGGCCGTGGTGTTCCTTTGCCTGATGTTATTTTCCACTATTAACGGCATACCTTCCTCTTTATAATGAAACTAGCAAACCCGGCCCCCTTCGCTGGGAACACTAAAATAGAATAGATATGGTTTAGAACAGAAAATATATGGTTTTCATATTATTTATTTCTTTATTCTTTATTCAAGCGCTTTGGCATAAACAATATTTTTTGTTTTTCTATTTGTTTTTGAGTAAATATAAAATATAAATTGAAAATCAGGAAAAAAGAAGATTGTTTTTAAATTTCAAATCAACGCATATGAATAATTAAGAAACAATCGTCTTTTTTCCTGATCATCCATGAATTTTTCGTTTCAATTTATATGTTTTATTAAGCATTGGAGCTTTTTTAACCATTATCCATTTATATTTTTCCCAAAAAAAAAAACGAAAAAAATTGTTTTTTCCACGAACACATAATTTCATTCGGATTTTACATTAAATTTTCAAATTTCGTAAGAAATTATTCACTGTTCCAAAATCCACTCCAAAAAAATTCACAAACAATTTTTACATGTTGCACTTACGTTTTTTCCTTATGGCATCCAAATCAGAAAGAAATATTGACACATTGTAACTCACACTGTCAATTTGACAGTTCAATTCCGCCCCAAGCGTTAAAAAAGTAAGCGACATTATGGCTGGCTGAAAAGAACGCTGTACCCGTTGCCACTGCTCCGATTTACAACCAAACTTTACGAAACCCATTTTCAATACTTACTTAACAATGTGCATAAGTTTGGTTTAATTCGGTGCAAAGACACGGCGGGTCCACGTTTTGGCATATATTTCGAGACCCTAGTCATCAATAGGTATAAAAATTACCCCGTATTAAAGCACTTATCAACAGCTTTCATTTGATACCCATATTGTACATACACAGCCAAAGGTTACCCGGGTCCACGTTTTGGTCTCTATCTCGAGACCCTAGCCACGGAGCGGCATGAAAAATACTCTGAACTAAAGCATTCACCAACAGCTTCCATTTGATACCCATATTGTACATACACATCCGAAGGTTACCCAGGTCCACGTTTTGACCTATATCTCGAGCCCTATCCACCAATAGGTATCCAAACTATACGGAACCCATCTTCAATACCTTCTTAACATTGTGTGTAAGTTTGGTTTAATTCGGTGCAGACACGGCCGGTTAGCGAACACGCACAAAAAGTTGACTTTATTTTATATATAAGATTTTTTTCAGTTTGTCCGAAAAATCCAAATATCTTACAGAACCCTTTTTTTCCAAAATAAAATGTAATCCATGTTACTCTTGGATAATGTAGTTTTCGAATGGTGAAAGAATTTTTAAAATCGGTCCAGTAGTTTTTGAGCCTATTCGTTACAAACAAACAAACAAACAAACAAAGTTTTCCTCTTTATAATATTAGTATAGATAAACATCCAATCATTTATATTAAAAAAATAGCATTTTTCTTTGAGTATCAAAATAACACCTCTTATTGAACACCGCTTTATAAGGTATAGCTCTTTCTCACCTTGTCCTCCACGTTATATCTTTTTTCTCTCTCGCGGAACGAAAATGCTCAAAACGTTGCATGACCTTGAAGTTTGACTCTCCATTCTCGCTCGTGCGTCGATGCAAGAAGTTTCACTTCAAAAAAATTGTGTATTTATATATAATATAAACTAAAATATTTTGCAAATCTTGGGTACTAAATGTAATGGATTTTGAACTGTTAAAAAAAATCTGTACGTGCTGGTGTGAAGAAAAGACGCAGATTTACTACATCCAAGCGCTAGCATCTAACTCATATCGATTTTCGTAAATGTGATAAAAAAAGCCGAAACTTGCCACATTGTGTACTAAGAACTACTCATTGAAGATAGACAATGACTATATAATTACCATGCGCGCTGTTTTTAAAATAAGTGCAATCCTTTAGTGACAATACCCATTTTTTATATTCTCTTAATATTTTTATATACCCATATAATTTATTTATTTTATTTATTTTCTAAAGTTGTATTGCGTAAAGGTTTGAAAAGTCAATATAAAATTCAAATCGTCATGAGAAATAAAAAAGAAATAGAAGTAGTAGAACCACTGGCTTTTACCTGCTTATTAACCCTTCTGGGTATACATACATACTCACATATATATGCACCTGTACAAGTGCACACGTGTTAGTAGACACTTGATGACTTGTCTGCCAACACTTGTCAACTTATCTAACCTTTTTTACTTTGCCTTGCCATTCTCAACCTCACCCTTCCATACTTTATCGCACTTGCAAGCGAGCAGTTCAACACCTGCCCACCGCCATTTACCCTTTTCACACCGTGCACGGTCGCCCTCTCTTTCTCACTCGCTCTCAGACTCCTCTTGGTGCCATAAGTGGCATATCAGTGTCACTGGGTAAACTTGGCAGGTGTTGCGATAGTCCATCACAAAACACTATGTCACTGTCTAGTGCAGAAAAAGGACTAAAAAGAAAAAAATAATAGCCTGACTTCGTTGGCTCGATGGTTAGGCTGAAGCAATAAAAAGCCTAGCTGGCTGTCATATAACCTGAGTTGCAGACGTAAGTTAAAAAAAAGAGATGAAAAATGGAAAGAAAAATAACGGCAAAGGCAAAAAGAGGTGGTAATAAAGTAAAGCAGATATCTAAAATCAAATAAACTTATAAAGCCAGCAAAAAATTTAGAAAATTATTTGATTTGTAAAATGTAAAAAAAAGTTGGGCAATTGTGGAAATGGAGGTCTTCGGTCTGCTTTCACTTGGACATGCATGTGAGTGTATGTAAGCAGTCAGCTGTATACCAGCTTGCAGACAACACATCGCCCATATCCACTTTGCTATAAATTCATACAAAATGCATGACCTTTCTTCCGGCCACACTTCCTTTCCTGCCTGCCTTTTCATCACTTATAACCTGATTTTCATTTCGATAAGCACTCTTCAATTTACTGGCATTTATTGAGTTACAGTGTCACATGTGTCCACACACGAGGAACTGGTGGCAATTTGTTCTCGGTTGACCGCAGGACTAACTACAAGCACAACTACAACTATGACTGTTACGCTGTACATTCACTCAAACACCTGCGGGACATTAGAAAATCATTTTATTACGCATTGATTGACAATTATTGAGTTATATTAGGGTATTGTAAGAAATTAAAGATAAGGAAAATTTAACTCAGTTAAGGTGGGAAATCCTTTTTGAAATTGCTGAGAAAATAATGGAAAAATAAAATGTTGAATAAATAGTATATATATATAAAGGGTGGCCAATTTAGAGGTATCGGATTCTAAATTGAAATAAAGCAACGAAACTTCAAATTGTTTGGGCAATCTTTATTATTTTTGTGTAGACCCATTTATTTATTTACATTTATTTTTTAAAGATAATCGAATGCTGGCTGCAACTGGTGTGTAATTCTGCCAGCCGTTAACACGCATTTCAAATAACTCGTTGGAGTTTTTTTTTTTTGGTAATATTGGATCCCAGTGCCTCAATCGAAGCTGGTTTATCCAAAAATTATTTAGACTTCTCATAGCCCCAAAAAGAGTCTCTGGGCGGACGATCTTTGTGGCTAATCCGCTAGTCCGAGACGAGGGATGAATTGCTCACTGAAATCATGACGCAGTAAATCCATTGTTTCATGGGCTGTGTGGCAAGTAGTGCCGTTTTGTTAGAACCAAATGTTGTGGATATCGCGCGCTTCAATTTCCGACATCAAAAAGTCGTATATCATTGCGCGACAGCATTTGCCATTCACTGTTGCATTGGCGCCAGTCTCGTCGTTGAGGAAGTACTTGTGTAAGCAGACGATCCATCCAGCCCATAGGCCGCACCAAACGGTTGTTTTCAATGGATGTAAAGGCAGTTCTTGAATGGCCTCGGGTTGCTTTTCAGCCCAAATATGGCAACTTTGCTTGGAGACGTAGCCATTAAGAAAAAAACGGACCTCATTGCTGAACAAAATACGGGTCCCAAAATGCGGATTCTCGTCGAGTTTTTCAAAAGTCCAATAACTGAAACTATGACGCTTTGGAAGATTGGCCGGCTTCAAATTTTAGACTAACTGTATTCTATACGTTTTGAAACCAAGAGATTTGCGTAAAATCGCCCAAGTAGTGCCATAAGATAGGCCAAGTAGTTGAGATCGGCGCTGAATCGATTCTTCCGCGCCTTCGACAAAACGCTCATTTAAAGGCGCAATATTATCTTCACCTCGGACACTACGTGATCTAATCGATCGAGTATCATCTAGTAATGTAAAATTATTCTCAATTTTACCAATGGTTTGTGGAATAGTGCGTGCGGTAGGACGATTATGTACAGCATAAGTTGGCATAAGCGCGCGATGAACACTTTTCATAGAGCGTCGACTTTCGTCACGCAATTGTACGATTTGTAAATGTTCGCGGCGTAATTTCAATGAATACTGAAAAAAATTATGTATTTAGTTTGACGGTAGTCAGGTGCGATCTGTCAAAACTATTGGAAAAGATTTCTAGTTAAGATTGAAAATCTATTAAATTATTAATATTTTAAATATCCAAAAATAGTTTTTTTAAACCATTTAAAAAACATTAACAAACATTAATATAATATCTTTTTTTGTGAAAAAATATTTCTTGTGGCAAAAACAGAAGACAACTGAAAAAACGAGACACAAAATATTATTTTTTTAATTTTTTTTTTCTTTTTCATAGTTGATTTTTTTTTAATGGTGGTAAAATTTTAAGGGCAGATGTTGAATGTAAACCACATCTAAACTTCAAGCTTTTTTCTGCATTTCATTCAACATTTTTTAATTTCAAACTAACTCAATTTTAACCATGAAAAGATACACAATTGAGCAACGCGTTAAAGTTATTCCGGCTTATTATGAAAACGGGCGTTCAAATCAAATGCATATCTCGTACTTCGTGATTTTTTCGGTCAATTTAATCGTCCAAATGTGCGTACAATCGGAAAAATTGTGCAAAAGTTTGAGCAATGCGGGTCTGTAGGAGATGTGGAAACACCAGTGCATGTTCGTACAGCTCGTACTGCAGAAAATATTGCTGCTGTTCGCGATAGTGTGGTTGAAGAGCCGTCCACCTCAACTCGTCGTCGTGCCCAACAATTGCACCTCTCACGCTCATCGTTGATGAACATTATGCAAATCTATTTTATTCAAAATCAACGCCGGCCCTTGAAACTTAATCACCACAAGCTGGACAGATAATGAGTGTTGCCTGGTTCGAGCTGTTATGCATTTTCTACTGGGACGATGTTGAGTTAGTAGTGCAACTGTAAGCGAATACCTGGGAGTACTGCTATACTCTACTACATCTCGTACTCGTACCCCGATAGTTGGTTCTACGTTGCCGGAACGACCCGAAAGTACTATGTATCCGGGCAAGAACCGTCACTCCAGCAGCACTCTCCGTATATGTATGGAGAATGTTTTTGCTCCTACAACAACAACAGCAACTCTTCGTACATTTATGCGGAATGTTTATGCTGCTACAACAACAACAATAACACCTCGTAGTCTACTAATCAACGTCAATATGGTAATACCGAAATCAAAAAAAAAAAAAAACATTTTTATAATTTGCAGCCTACAAAACAGCCACTTTTTAAAGTATTAAATATTTATAAGTAAATAATTTCCTAACAAATTAGTAAATAAATAGCTCTCCTGCTTCTAGGCCAAAGGTAGCTACGTTCGCTACTTACCCACTCTTCGGTTGAAAACTTCTTTAAAAGCATTAATGATATTGTCTTTTGACTGTTGTTTCTCTTCCAAATATTATTTTTTTGTTGTTTTTGTTACCTTCCACTTGCCATTAAGGCATAATGGGAAATTGTTGATGTCATTAAATGATTTCCACTTTGGCTGCGCGCAAATTTTGGCACTTAAGTGGGTGGTATTTAGTCAACAAGGCTCTGCCAATGCACATACAAACACACACACACACACCCCAATGAAAGTCAGCCAAAATATTTATTATCGACAAACAAACAAATAAAACAACCGAAGTGGCTTTTGTTTTTACCGCAGCGCTAAAATAAATTCTTCGGGTGGTTGGTAGGAGGAGGGAACTAAAGTCATAAAATTCAATGAAATTAAATTAAATTAAAGTA
>JAYXIM010008281.1:0-23482 GCA_037575425.1 Anastrepha fraterculus | reverse complement strand
AATTTCGCGAAAAGTGAGCAACTCATTTGATGTTAAGTATACGCCCGTGCGTATCAAAGGTAAAGCAGGAGAGAGAGAGAGAGAGAGAGAGACTAGTTGAAATAGGTATATACACATGTACATGCATTTATGTGTATGTATTAGCATATTTGCGCGTGTGTGTGTGCGCTCATAAGACATACATCCATACATTTGCGCTTGTATAGATTATTAGTTGCCGCCATTGGCGCTCATTAAGCTCCATTCCCATTTATCAGCGTATTAACCCATTTAATGTTGCAGTTGCTGCTGCTGCTGCTTCTTCTACCGCTGCCTTTTGTCGTTTGCATAGCAGTTACTTGCCGTACAACTAACTAACTAATAGCCTACTACTCGGCAATTATTAATTGGCCCTATGCAAGTTCGTATGTGTGTTTGTATGCCTGTCTGTAAACGTGGCTATCTTAATGTGCGGCAAAGGTTAATTGGATTTTGGCATTGTGCCGACCTTAATCACGTGCTTAAGCAACTGCTTTGTAGTTAACACTGAAAAAAATATATATATATTGGTTGGGGAAAAAGAAATGTCGTATTTGTGAGCGAAATTTGACGCTTTATTTAACGTACTTGGAATTATCCGATTCCAGTCAAATATGCCCCGTTTTGTTCGCAAACTTGTTGCCATTTAGAAGGCAACTTCATTATTCCCCCTTTATAAAACCCCCTCCTTATTTGCAAAAAGCTCAGACAACCAGTTTTCGCAAGCCTCTTTTGAGGCCAACTTGGTATCACCAAGGGCGTTTTGCATGGACCGGAAGAGGTGATAGTCATTTGGTGTCTATATGCTGGGTGCGATAGGACATCCCATCCGAGCTCCAGTAGCTTCTGGCGGTTCATCAAAGATGTGTGAGGACGAGCTTTGTCCTGGTGGAACACAACACCATTCCTATTGACCAATTCTGGCCGCTTCTGGTCAATCGCCTGCTTCAAACGGTCAAGTTGCTCACAGTAGAGGACCGAATTAAGGGTCTGGCCATAGTTGAGCAGCTCGTAGTGGAGAATTCCCTTCCAATCCAACCTTCCTAGCGGTCAATCCGGGCTTCGCGATGGCTTGGGCCCGCTCGCCGCTTCCCGACGACGATCTTTTTCGCTTGGCGTTGTCGTACGTGATCCACTTTTCATCGCCAATCACCATCCGCTTCAAAAATGGGTCAAGTTCGTTCCGTTTTAGCAGAGAATCGCAAGCGTTGATTCGGTCCAAGAGATTTTTTTGTGTCAACACGTGTGGCACCCAAACACCCAGCTTTTTTTGGAATCCAATCTTCTGCAAATGGTTTCAAACGGTTTGTAGTCTATACCTCGCTCCTGCCTAATCGAGCGAATGCAACGATTTTATCAGTCTCTACAACGATTGGCCAGTACGGGGTGCATCTTCGACATCTACTACACCAGAACGAAATCGATCGAACCAACGCTGTGCTGTGCGAATTGTTACAGTATCAGGTCCATAAACTTCACAAATTTTTGCCGCCGTCTTCGTTGCATTTTTACCTCTAAGGTAGTAAAAACGTAAAATATGACGAATTTCTTGCTTGGTGTACTCCATCTTTGATGCGCTATAACTTAAGACTGAAACGTACAATCCCAACACTGTTAAAGAGACACTTGTAGTACAGATTGTCGTCTTCAAATCGCCGTTTAGTGTGATCCGATGTAATGAGTACAACGCAAGATATGTTTAATTGTCGCGCTCAATTGACAAATACGACATTACTTTTTCCCCAACCCAACATATTGCAAAAATTATGTTATTATTCTTATCATTAGAGCGCCGGACTTGGGCGCATAGTGCCGTGCCCAGATTCCATTAACTAATTTTAGTCAGGAGCGATAGGTTGTTAGTCTAGGGTCACTATCAGCAAGATGGGGCGGCAGCCATCTTAGATTTAGCCGGTTGAAGCAGCATTCAGCCCCTAGCTATAAGGCAGACGCTGTTTTGTGCTAAATGCTTATTGAAAGGCAGCATTTCCTCGCTTGGTCGGTGATGGATTTAACTTTGCAGTTTTTATAAGATTATAGAGAGTCCACTGCACCACCTTGTACGTCTGTATTCAACACCCGCTGCTTGGCCGGGACTGCTTATTTGTTAGAAAAACTTATTCGCCGCTAAATATCTGAAGCCATTTAACCCCCGCAGGCCCTCCGATGGCCTGCAGCTCGATAAAAATTATGTGCAATGCAAGCGTAACATTATCGTGGCAATCTATTTGCTCCACCTATTCCAATAGTCTGTTGCAATTGTGTTGTTCATGCCACAAATACTGTACTAAAAGGCTAAAAGCAGCGCTCTGAAACTTCATTTGGCGGAATATTCCCTTTCACACTTTCTAGTTTAGGTTAGATAATAATTTTGTTTTCACAATTTTTTTGCGGTGTACCTAGACAATTGTACATTGACTCACTTATCTACCAAACTCGACTAAGAGGCTTTGTGCACCTTATTTTCCATTACTTATTGGCGATTGTGGAGCATTACAAATGCACGAGTATTGTGGCATTGAGCGTTAAATACGCCACTATGAAGGCTGAATTTGAAAACTCTCAAAGCGAAAGGTGAAAGTGAATGGGCGGCAAGAAAGCGCTCAAGCATAGCTGTGAGTGCACCATTTAATTGAAAGGATAGAACTGGTAGAAATGATAGGTTATGGCGTAGCTGGAACTGAAATTAACCTGTTCGAACAGTTTGATGTACAGTGAGCGTTCAATGAAATGGGGACACTGTAATTTTTGTGTGCGAGTATTTGAAGCTTTTTATTTCAAGAATATTTTCGTATAACCAAAAAAATCTTGCACGTGATTCGCTTGAAGTGCTTGAATTCCTGCATAGGCGAACCCCTGCGCGTTAAGAATTCGTTTACTAGGGACCTTCTAAGGTGGATAATACAGTTTGAGAAACTGTCTATCATTCTGTGACTCGTACTGATTGCGATTACATTCCTTGGAAAACGAGTTCGACTTACTCTGCATTCATTCATTTAGCTTATTTACATTGTCGTTTAGGTCAAGCGTCCTTCTAAGGGTTAAGGTAATACTACGGACAGAGAAAGGCAGGTCGCAGTGCCCTTCCGTTTTCTATTGCGTTCAATTGTTTTTACAGGGTGGCCGATAAAACATGGTAGCTAAAAAAAAAATACAATTAGAAATAAAAACCTTTTCCGAAATTTGGTATCAATTTAAATTTTTTTTTAATTATTAAGTGCTTTTCATACTTATTAAAAATAGTCCATTGAGTTGATAAAGCTGAGAGTTAGAGTGTTTGCCTCCGAAAAACTGGCGTTGCCTCAAAATACTAAGGCTGGTAGGCTCTTTTGTCGAGTATGCAAACGCTACTCGAAGGCTTTTTCATCGAAAGAAATAATTGAGGTCGTAACTGCTACCATACAGAAAACTTCAGAGATGGAATCGTAACCAGCTCGAGATGGAATCGCAAGCAGCTCGAGGCACAGGATGATGGAGAGTTTCGCCAGCTGCATTTTGTTTTTTTTCCTTCACTTCTCTCTGGAGCATAGGGCCTCGACAAAACTCTTCCATTGGACACGGTTCTGCTGTTGTGATTTTTGCATCTGCTAGTTTGCGCCACATCGACTTTCTCCGAGTGTTTTTTGGTCGATCACGACCTCTGCTTCCAGCTGCATTACCTTAGCCATTACCTGTTTTGAAGAAAACTTTCGGTTTGAAATGGTTACTGCAGACAATTGCATTTGATGCTTTCCATTTCAATTCAACCGGGCTATTCGGGTCATGTTCTTCGATTTCGATGTAACTGAAATATGTTGCTCTCTGGGCAAAATAATAAGACACGTATTTTTTTGTTCGCCCGAAAAAAATTTTTTTCAAGAGTTATCGGCAATTTTGTTTTTCGGCTCAAACTCGATTTTTTTTAGTTATATAAGAAATTTTTTTTTTAAATGCCCATAACTTAGTAAAAAATGAACCGATTTTAATAATTCTGGGTTGAAAATGATCGTAATTACTTACACGAGCGACTTCATGTAGAAACAATTGCAAAAACGTAGTTGAAAATTTTTATTTAGCAAAAAAGAAAAAAAAATGAAATTTTTTCGAAATTCAATATTTCGAAAAGTGTATTTTTTTTTTATAACTTTTTCCAAATCAAGAGAACACCTCAAACTTCAATTAAGCTGAATGCCCAGTAGCTAAAATGAGTTGTTTTTGAGTAATGAATATTTGAGTAAAAACCTGTTTCGCACATTTTGTTTTTTGCAAAATAAAAAATTTTCAACTACCTTTTTGCAACTGTTTCTACATGAAATCGCTAGTGTAAGTAATGACGATCATTTTGAACCTAAAATTATTAAAATTGGTTTATTTTTGACTAAGTTATGAGCATTTAAAAAAAAATTTTCTTTTCAACTCTTGAAAAAAAATTTTTTCGGCCGAACAAAAAAATACGTGTCTCATTATTTTGATCAGAGAGCAACATATTTGAGTTACAACGAAATCAAAGAACAAGTCCCGAATAGCCCTTTTGAATTGAAATGGAAAGCATCATTTATAAAAACGCTAAAGAATGTCTTTTACTGATTTGCACCTGAAGAGAATTTCTTTCAATAAGATGGGTTTGCTGCGGGTCACCATATAAATTAATCTGTTGAGATCTGAGAAACGACTTCAGCGATTTTGATGCATTTTGTTTTTTGGTAAAAGTTTATTTAATTTATCTATAAAAAGGTTGTGACCGATACTATTTGTAAAAGGCCGTCGCCATTTATCGAAGATTTTAACGGTAAATAGAGCAATACAATGTAAAGAGTTTTGCAATGACAAGGGTTATTTTGAATAGCCCGCTATTTCGGTAGATGTCACTTTTGAAGCTATCATTTTTTGATATTTGGCAAGAAGAAACTACGGCATTAATAAAAATGGAACAATACACGCTTAAGCAACGCATTCAAGTAATTAATATTCACTATAAAAATGATGAACATTTTTAGGTCATCATGAAGCACCTTTCGGACCGCAATACAGGAATTGGTGAAAAAATTCGAGCTGTTGGGCCAAGTTAGTGATGTGAAGAATAAAACCCGTGCACGTCGCACAAGAACAGCCAAAAATATTGTGGTTGTAGCCGAAAGTCTTCAAGAAACTCCATGTTTGTCCATTTCTCGTCGTTCTTTGGAATTAGGCATTCCACAAACGTACTTACACCGTATTTTCCACTCAAGCCGGCCGATCCTCAACAACGTCGTGCCTTTGCTTAATGGGTCGTTGAAATGCATGAAAATGATCCGGAATTCCATTGAAAAATCATCTTGAGTGATGAGGCCCATTTCCACCTCTGTGGCTTCGTCAACAAGCAAAATTGTCGGATCTGGGGCTTAGAGAATCCAAGAGTTATTGTTGAAAGGCCTCTATATCCTCATCGTTTGGTGCGGGTAATGGTCCGGCGGAGTCATTGCAACTTACTTTTTCGAAAATGAAGCTGGAGCAACAGTTACGGTGAAGAGATGCGCTATCGGGAGATGATCTGGAAAAACACTTTCAAATGAAAGCAAATGATTCCAAAATAATGTTACCTGAAAAGGCATTATTCCTGCAGTTATACTCATAAGGTTGCCACCCTCTTGAAAAATTTAAAATTTAAATAAAAATAACGATGTCGTATGAAGTGAATGTTAGTTTTGGCAGCTTCGCTTTAGGAATAATTCATTTCGAATGAAAGGGTTGCCACCTAATTTTAATATTATTTGTTGCTTAATTAAGCACTTAAAAAATGGAAATGCAAAGACAAATAAATTGTATGCATATTGAGATTGTCGTTGAAATTACACAGGGTTGCCACCTAATAATATAACACAAAAGAATACAAAGAAAGGTTCCAAATAAGCATCATTCATTATAACGATTATAGATGAAATTATGTGCATAAGGTTGCCGCATTTTTTCAATTATTCGAAAGTAAATATTAATTTACAAAAACATGGCTACCGATTGAAAGCTGTTTTTAACAGTTTCAGTTCGAGAATATTTTTAAGTGGGGTTGCCATCTAATTTTTAATATAAAATTTTTATTTCATTGGGTATTTTAAAAATGAAAATACTAACAAAAGACTGAAAATAAGCTTTATACCTTTAAAGTTTATTGCTGAAATTATTTTTCAGGCGTTGCTACCGATTTTAAAGTATTTATAATGCATAAAAAATACCACAAAAAATAAATGCAAAAAAGAGGCTTGAAATAAGTTTCCTCCATATAGCGGTTATAGCATAAGTATTTGCATAATGTTGCCACATATTTTGAGTTTTTCAAAAGTAAATATCAATTTACTAAAACATGGTTACCGTATGCAAGGTATTTTTAACAGTTTCGGTTCAAGAATATTTTTAAGTGGGGTTGCCACTTAATTTTTCATATAAAATGTATAATTGATTGAGTATTTTAGAATTGAAAATACCAACAAAATACTGGAAATAAGCATATTACCTTCAAAAGTTAGGGCTGAAATTATTTGCATGGTGTTGCCACCTATTTTAAAGTATTTAAAAGGTATATACAATACGACAATATCGGTATCGAATGAAAGATATTATTAAGAGCGTTAATTCAGTAATATTTTTTAATGAGGTTGCCACATAATTTTTAATATAAAATTTTTATTTTATTGGGTATTTATAAAACTTGAGTTTTTCATTTATTTATTATCTTTACCTTTGAAACTATTCCTATAAGCTTGCCGCCATTTCGATTGACTTAAAATATTATAAATTGTATTGGATAGCAAATAAAAGATATTCTTAATAGTTTCAATCCAGAGTGTTGAATAGGGCAAACCAAATATTTGAAATTAATTATAGTGACAAGCTTATTCATAAATATTGCGATCTAAAGCTGTATAAAACACAATTTATTTACAATAATTTTATTTAAAATTTTTTTTATAATTTTTGTTTAATAATTTTTTTCTAATAAACATTTTTTTATTATAATTTTTTATTTATAATTTTATTATTTAGGTACTGGTATTTTTTTGTATTTTTTATTTAATAATAAAAATAAAATAAATAATTTATATGAAGTTCAAAACCCAAAAAATTATTTGCATTCTTTCATATAGCAAAACTCATCAGCCACCCTGTGTTTAACTACTGCATTGAAATCAACTTCATATATCATTCTATGCAAGAAAACGTGCATTCATATTTAAACTAACAATTTGCATATACATATGTATGTATGTGTGTACCCACTGCCACATTTCTGTATTTAACTTAATATAATTAAACTATGAATTTTAGTTTTCCATGCTATTTTAATCAGCATCAAACGATCGTAACACTTTTCGTGTACCTGAATACTCAAACAAACTCACAGCTACGTACTTACGTCTGTGTCTCTAAATGTGTATTTAAATGCGATTTGTCACAAAATTATACCAAATATAAGAGCTCATTTAAGAGTGCAAAATTTTGGCCCGGAGGCCATTAAGGTGAGTTGATATTTGGAACAACGGAAATGAATAGCTGCACATACAATTTCAATACGGAGAATACGGCAATTACAAAGTTTCCCCTACTCTTTCTTCTCATCTCTTAAATTCACGCTCTCATACTCACACTCACACTTCCACTCCCATTCGCATTCCCACTGCAACTCACTCCCACACACACGCCTAAGCACCCCTCTCTATCCATCTCTCCTTCCCTCGTTTATCTGCCTACCAATCGGAAGTCACAGCCTAAAATGGAGCATTGAAATTGTATGCTAAGCTTCACTGCAGGTGTTGTTGCTTCGGCGTTAGTGTAAAGGTTGGTAGGAGTGACATGACGTAACGCTGCAGGTAGGTGTGCTCTGCTATTTTATGCTATGTATGGCACGGAAATTATGCCTTGTCTTATTAGTAGATAACATAATCGCATTTCTCTCATATTTGTATTCCAACAGTGCTAATGCCTACTAACTAATAATTCCTACAATTCTACTATATGTTATATATTTGTGTGCATGTGTGTGTCTGTGTAGGTATCCGATGGCGTTTGTGGTATTTTAATTGAGTCACCAATAGCCAAAAGCGTGCAAATGTGCTACGAATACATTTGAATTTCTGCATTACATTTGGTAATGTAATGCATTTAGTAATTAAGGTAAGTAATGGTTGAACTGTGAGTGGGTTCCGGTTAGTTTGAAGGAGTGAAAGTGAAAGGATTAAACCCCAACATGTGTGCACTTGTAGTTATGATGAATGGGGGAATTTAAGTATTTAAATGAATTTAGCGGAATAATAAGGCCTTGGAGGGGGAGAAAATTAAATAAAGATAAAAAGAGGAACATTTAAAATATTCGCTCAAATTTAAGTTGCCATTTCTTATTTCTTTTTTTTTTCTTAAATTTTAAAGAGCTGTCAGCTTTTCTTAATTAAATAGTTGGGACTATATTAATATACATATATAAGTCTTACTAAAATTTTGAAAATTATAAAAATTTGCATAAGAAATATTTTTTCAAAATTGAAAATTTATTTATAAGTTTGGGAAAAAGAAATCCATTATTTTCTCAGTAGATGGCTGTAGTGATCGGTATCTCGTAAAGAGTCAATCAAACAATTTAAAGCTTATGCTCGTTATCAAGGTGACATTTCACACTAAAAAAAATATTTTGCTGTTTTTTCTTTTCCATTCAGTTGTGAGTTACAGGGTGTTAACAGTGGAAGTCATCAAAAAGAAAACTCGGTACATTTTACAGTTTTTCTACGATAAATATATTTGAAAAATACGAAAAGAAAATACAAAAGACTTCTACTTAAAATTTTTCCTCAAAAATCAAAAATATAAAACTTTGAAAAAAAAAGTTTTTAATTTCAAAATTGTTTCCTCAAATATATAAAGCTTTGAAAAACATTTTTTTTTATTTTCTACCAAACATAAATCACAAATATTATATTAATACTTCTACTACAGAAATTTTCATAAAATCACAAAATTTAATTCTTATTTCTAAAATTAAAATTTAATATTTATTCCAACTTTGAGGGTTCCCACAAATTACTATAAGCTATTACACATAGTTTTGTCAAATTAAGAAATGTTTTATTAAAACATAATTAATGTTACGTGGCAGAGCACAGCCAGCTACCCTGGGTTGCTTCGCCTTCTCACATTAGCTTGCTTTCGCTCGGGCGTTCGGAAGCTAAGCAGAGTATATTAGGGTGACGCTCGGAAGTTTAGAGATACTTGTACCATGTGCGAGGACTCGGCCTGACCACTCCCAAATGAATGCCGATCAGGGGCTTTTGCCTCTCGCGGTGACTTCTACTTATGGAATTATCCAGCGCCGGTTAGCACTAGAAAGAAATGGCTAGCGCACTTCGTTAAACTTGGCCAAAATCACGGCCATATCCTTGAAAATAGATTTTTGAGGGAATTTTTTAATGAAACTTAATTAAAATTTCCCCACTGTTTTGTTTGTTAAAGTGTTTCTAATAAAGATTTCAGAATAAAATATTCCAAATAAATAGAAAGAAGTATTTTCCAGAAAGTTTAGAATATATTAAAATTTCAAAACAAAACTGAACCAGGAAATTTCCAAAACCAAAAACTATATATTACAAAACGTTTTTTCCGAAAATCACAAAATTGTATTTTTTTTCAAATTAAAGAACTTTTTTATATTAATACTTCTATTAAGTTTCTTCTTCTAAAATAAAAAAATAATAAATATAAATAGTATTTTTTTCTCAAATCAAAAAAACACTTCGTAAATATCAAAATTTTGTGTTTCTTCAAAAGTAAAATTTATTTTATATTCATATTTTTATTACAATTTTTATTTTCAAAAAAAAACAAAAAAAAAGAGTAATTTCTTTCCGAAAGTGAACTTTTTTTCGTAAGTATCAAAATAGTAGTTTTTTTCAAAAGCAAAATTAATTTAAATTAAAAAGTTTTTTTTTATATTAAAATAATACTTATTTCTCAAAAAAATTTTTTTTTCGCAAATATCAAAATTGTGTTTTCTTTCCGCAATCAAAAAATATTTTGAAAATAACAAAATTGTATATTTTTCCACATAAAAAAAACTAATATGTAATTTTTAAGATTATCACAATTTTTTTATTTTATAGAATAAAAATCAAAAATTTCAAAATATTTTTCCAAAAGCTTTTGAGAAGTACTTTTTCGTACACCAACAAACTCATACTTATATTTATTTAATATCTCTTTTAATGAACATTTCTCTTAAATATTCAAAATATCAAGAATACAAACCCTTTTTCAAAAGCAAAAATTAAAATTTTTATACAATAATTTATAAATCAGTTCAAATTTAAGAAAACATTTTTGTCAAATATTAAAAAATAATTATTTCAAATAAAATAAAAATAAAAAAATAAAAAATTTTTTTCAGAAACTCTTTTTCAAAAAAATTCGATTTCATTTCCAATTTAAAATACGTCTGCACATTATTTTTCAAAGTCAAAAATTGAAATGTTTAATACTTTCATTAAAAATTTTTTCTCAAATATCTGTAAATGTTGTTCAAACTTCAATATTTTCTGCACGATCAAATTTAATACTTCCTTACAAGCGAGGACGTGGCAACAAAATAGTGCGGAAGCGCTAGCTGGATTCCGGACGAATCACCACTTAAACCAACCAACCAACCAGCATTTTCCTCAAATATGAAAAATATTAATATTTAAAATTTTTGCATTTCACAATTAAAAATTATAGATTATTAAAAAATTATATGAAAAATAATATATTAATTCGTTGTATATTAAAAGTTAGTTGTAAAAAAATTCTCAAATAACATATTTGTAAGGGTAACTAGCTGTTCAGACTTCCGTCCCTAAGCCACGGAAAACAAAAACTCTCTAACAGCTAAAATATATAAAAAATATGAAAGTTAAAAAAATATTCGGTTCATCTTCACAACAAATATTTTTCTGAAATAATCAAACAGAAAACAAAAAAAAGTACTTTTAGTAAATATTATTTTTACTAGATAATTTTTTTTTCGGTTTTTTGTTATATATTTACATTAATTTAATTTATGTAAATATTTTCTTCCAATAATACTTTTTTTTGTAATTTATTTACTTCAATTTAGATTATTAAAATTTTACTCTAAGCTTGAAAATATGTTAAAATAACAGTACACTATTTTTCGAAGGGGAACTCTTCAATTTAATTTTAACCCTTTGGGGATGGAGCCGATCGCCGGCGAGCGTCGCTGGGGACGAGAGGTATTGGAGGGGACAGTAAAGAAAATAAATACGTTGAACGTTATAAAAACTTAGGCTTTATTTAACAGCAGACATTTTTTTCATAAAATCAAAAACAGTTTTCACTTCTCCCTGACGAAGTAATCCCGCCATCTTCCGTCTTATCAGATTCAAAGTAATATTCGTCAGAATTGTCACTATCTAACGTATCATCTCGTGCGTAGTATAAAATATAAAACATATAAAATCCCTGCTGGTTCCTCTGGCAGTCAAATTCGTTCTGACTCTACCGCCGTCTCACATCATTCTAGTTTGTACTATAAGGAAGATAAGACTTCATTGCTAATGACCCTCCATGCCTTTGAATGAAAACGTGACTATTTTACTATACCTATCCGTATCTTTCGCTCAGAACGATAGACGTCGCGAGGCTTGCAGCTACGAACTAATTTGGGCGGCTATATGCCGACACGCGTTCGGCACGGTAAAACGACTTCGGCGGCTATATGCCGACACTCGTCCCCAAAGGGTTAAAATAGTGTTCTTACAAACTTTTTCTTTACGCATAGCTGTAAAATCCATAAAAACTGCATTGCCGTGAAGTATGCGTGAAATTTCATATGTATCTCATGCCAAGGTAGTCTCAATTCAGCTCATCAAAACACCGCACAGCATGCCAGCAACATGATGCTAGCAACATATTTTCACACCAATTTAAAATTCACATGCTAAAACTGACTGTTCGTTTGGGAGTAAACGTCTTCACAAAGAGTGTAAGTAAATCTTCTTTATATTTTTTTTTGTTTATTTACATAAAAGAACATTTCTTACCAAAATGTACCAATTGCTTCTGGGGCGATGCTCATAAAATTTGACGTTTCTTCTCATTTGACAATCAACGTTGCCAGCAACATTTCATGATTTGCCAAATGCCTGTTGCTGGCGAAATTTCACGGCTGTAAAGTTAGTAGTAGCCTTTAAACACGAAACGAATCATCACATTTTAGATATTTTAGTGAATTCCATTCCTGGTTAACCATTTTGAAGTCTCAGTAGGGGCTTTAGTTCAAGTGGTTTTCAAATTTTGTATTAGAACGTCAATATTTAACTTATTTCACTTCCGAGTAAGGCAAACTGCACATGCGCTCGCTCCTCACTGCCGCCTGGCGATTTACGATTAAATTTAACTTAGAAAGTTAAAACTTTTTCCCCAGCCACATGCAAATGTTTTTGCATAAACAATCGAATACATTGTTGATATTGCAACTTTTCACTTGTCAAACAAAAGTTTGCAATTAAAGGACATTTTGAATATTTGTATGGTTGGTATTTTTAACTTTTTCGGTATTATTTGAAACAGAGAAGAGCCAGAAAAAAGAATGGTTTGAGTTAAGTGTTCGTTGTGAGCGAGGTTTCTGAATGTCCAAACTGCCACTCGCTTTTCAGCTGAGCTGATTTAACAAATGAAGAGACCTGCTTTGATGCATTCTTAATGAAGTGCGGAATGCATTATACAGGACTTTTCTTGTCGTTAAACAAATAGTCAACATTTGACTTCACCAGTATCTGGAATATTTACTTCAAAAAATTTTCCATCAAAATATATCAAGTTTTTTTCATCTTCTTCAATTAAATTTTAATATAAAAAAGCTGGTATGTATTTGGATAACCATTTGCCTGCTTATAAATTCAAAGTTTTGCTGTAGAGGCATATATATACAGGGTGAACGACACTATAACTTTTTTGTGTGAAATTAGTTTTTATTGATTTCAAAGACAAAATTGTTCAAAAATGCTCACAATTTTAACATATATTCACTTTAGCTCGATATGGCCACCTATTGCCTTGACTATAGCTTTCAAACGGTCAAAAAATGAGTTGCATGCTGCACAAATGTGATCTTGAGGTATTTTGGCACATTCTCGTATAATTACTTTTTTCAACGCATCCATACTGGCATATTTTTTAGTCCTCACGTTGCTCTCCAAAATAGACCCGATGCAATAGTCCATCGGATTTGCGTCTGGCAAATTCGAAAGCCATTGTGTGGACGAAAAGAAGTGTGGAACATGATTTTTTAACCATTCTTGGTTCACACGAGCTTTATGAGACGGTGTCGAGTCCTGTTGGAACGTCCATGGTCAGCTTCCAAAACATTTTCCCGATAATAAGTGGCATTCACTTTCACACCAAGCTCGATAAAACCGATTAGAGAGCGTCCATTAGCGGTCACTGCAGCCCAAACCATTACTTGCGATGGGAAATTGCTCACGAGTGGCCATACATAGGATCAAATTCTCGTATGAGCGTTCGGTCAAATAAACATGATCGTTTTGAGTGTTCTTTTTGGAACTTGTAAGCCTTGACCTTGAGCTCATTTTTCAATATGCATCGAATGCTGTTTTGCGATATTTTCAGTTCTTTGGCAATTTTTCCTCCCCTTCGACGTGGATTTCGTTCAAGTCGAGCCTTCACTTTCCTAACCATTTCTGGCGTTGTTGCGGTTGTTCTTGGTCCACCTCCATAGCGTTTTGCCATGCCACCAGTATCATTGTAACGTTTTATAGTGCGATACACTAACATTTTATTCACTTTGAGGTGACTGAGCTCACGAACAAAGGCTGGTTGTGATTCTCCAGCCAAATATAACGCAATCACACTATTACGTTTGAATTCCATCACAGAAAAAAAATTTAAGAAAACTGAGACGCAAATGCGTTTGATGGCTTAAAGCAATATATTCAACTGTCATTAGAACAATTTTGACGTTGATGTCATGAGCTGTTTTACAGATACAAGCAGTGTGAGATTCATATCGTTCACCCTGTAATTTCCTAAAAAATTTTTATTTAATTCAAAATCAACACCGGCCCTTGAAACTCAACCACCCTTTTTATAAACACAGAATCGCATACATACATCCTTATATTCTCAAACAACCCCATTTGGCCCATCTGCTTGCATATCCTCTGACCAAGCGGATAAGTGTTCGTAGATAGCCCACATTCATATCTGCTTCTAATTTGCTATACTCGCAACTATTCGCCAACTTTTATATGCATCACCTGTCGAAAAATACATTAGGGTGCACTTATTTTTAATATCTGCCATGCTTCACTCTACCACTCCCTTGCTGTACTCCGTTCCATTAAAATTTAATCAAAGCAGTGTGTAAACTTTTACTTCAAGGAGTTTTAGCAGTAATCAATTTTGCGGTAAATAAAATGAATTAAATCCCTAATTTTGTGGTGGCTTGTGGCCAAATCATTGAAAATTTTCAAAAGCCATTTTGTGGTAGAATAATTAAATTTCTAAAATATTTGTTCGTACTAACAGATACTCATCTTCATGTGTGAGTTCTATAAGCAAATAGAATGAAAAACAATTAAAACAAGTACGGTAATATTTTTTGAAATTTCATGAAGGGAATTATTTCACAAATATCCAGATATCTACAAGAGAATACAGATGGATAAGAAGTGGATAACGAAATATTAGGTTGGGGAATAAGTTCGTAGGGTTTTTATTTTTTATTTTTATTTTACAGCGATTTGGTTGCTTTTTGGTAAAAGACCAGTATTCATTCGTCTTAACTCTTTTGCTCCACAAAACTATGTTAATTGTGTTTTTGAGTTATTTAAACTTTGTTTTTAGTTTAGTTTTGAAGCTTAGAAATGCAATGCCCAGGAGGCCCAAATCAACATTTTCGGCACTTGCCCTTATTTGCTTTTCATCGAGATCAAAAAGCTGCCAAAGCAGCCATGAACATTTGCGACGTCTATGGAGAAGGTGTCATAAAAGAGTCTGCAGTAGGTTTGCAAAGTTCAAAAATGGCGACTTTGACGTCCAAGACACGTCCCGCAGCGGAAGGTCCCGTAGAAGAACGTCTCAAATCACTTTTGAAGGAGATCGGTCGCCAAAGAAGTCGTGAATTGGCGGAAAAAATGCCCTGCGATCTTAAAACGATTCTCAATCACCTTCACTCAATGGGATTTACCGAAATATTGGGAGCCAGGGTGCCTCACGAGCTCAGTGTAAGAAAACAAAGAAAATTGCCTTCCAATTGCTTCTCAACATCTCGCCCGCCACCGAGCAATTCGCGGTCATAAACAACGCTTTTTGTACCGAATCGTCACCGGAGATTAGAAATGGTGTCTATACAGGGTTTGATTGAAAAGTAATGAGCCTTTCCACGCGGAGCGTCCGCCAAGCGATCAACCGAATCGGCTGGTGGAGGAAAATGATCGTTGGACCTTCCCCTTCCACTAGAAACCAGTCCCAGTTCGCTGGCAACAGCGGTGCAGCCAACATCGCGCGTGAAAGCTGTTTTAAAACTGTGTTAAGCTAAACAAAACGAGTGCTGAAACCATTGGGCTACTCAAGGAGGCTTACGGGGACCAATATCTGTCCAGTGCCCAGGTAAAACGGTGGCACAAGTCGTTCAAAGAAGGTCGGGAGGACGTGGAACAATTGGACCCTTCATCACGACAATGCGGTGGCGCACACCGCCTTCTCTGCACGTCTGCATTGGCCAAGATGGGGGTTCCGGTGCTGTATTGACGCTCAAGGGTCCTACTTTGAAGAATATTAGTTGTATAAGCCAAAAGGTTTAATAAAACTGCTTAAAAAAATAAGGCTCATTACTTTTCAATCAAACCCTGTACATCAATATCAGACCAGACGATTTGGGGTTATCTTATCTTATCTTATCTTATCTTATCTTATCTTATCTTATCTTATCTTATCTTATCTTATCTTATCTTATCTTATCTTATCTTATCTTATCTTATCTTATCTTATCTTATCTTATCTTATCTTATCTTATCTTATCTTATCTTATCTTATCTTATCTTATCTTATCTTATCTTATCTTATCTTATCTTATCTTATCTTATCTTATCTTATCTTATCTTATCTTATCTTATCTTATCTTATCTTATCTTATCTTATCTTATCTTATCTTATCTTATCTTATCTTATCTTATCTTATCTTATCTTATCTTATCTTATCTTATCTTATCTTATCTTATCTTATCTTATCTTATCTTATCTTATCTTATCTTATCTTATCTTATCTTATCTTATCTTATCTTATCTTATCTTATCTTATCTTATCTTATCTTATCTTATCTTATCTTATCTTATCTTATCTTATCTTATCTTATCTTATCTTATCTTATCTTATCTTATCTTATCTTATCTTATCTTATCTTATCTTATCTTATCTTATCTTATCTTATCTTACCTAAACTTACTTTTCCAACATTACCCCTAAATCATATCTCCCTTTTACACTTTTGATTTTCTCTCTCTACTTTTGTCTGCGATTCGCACTCATCTCTAAAATCCAATACTTCAGGCATTTCATCATTTATATTTTTTGCCCACAATTGCCCTTGCACTTCAATAGTTTTAATCCTTTTTACCTTAACTTAACTAATTTTGACTTTTATTGGCTGCGCATCGTTGGCAATTATTTTGCGACTCCACTACTACTCATTCCGTCCGAGAAAAAAGTTCCTGCAAACACTTTTCATTTATTGGACTGCGGATGTGCACACATGGCAGACAGGCAAAATGACGCAGAAAGTAGGAAAAAGGCCGAAGTATAAACTGCTACAGTGGACAAGTGAACCCGGTGTTCCAAGTGGTGCTTATAGTGCAGTTGTCTGGGTACCAGCTCAATTTTATTGCATTTCCTCACCCAGCAGCACTTAACAGTACACAGCCGTTGACAGCCACTCACATTTGCAGGCAAACTTTCCATGGAATTATTGCTCGTAATTTGTATGACTGTATGGGTATAATTTTAATTTTGCATTGTTTTTAATTACTTGCTCTTTATGTTTTTAATAAAATATTTGTTTGCAGCAACACTCCTTTCACATATTTGCGGATGGGGAAAATCATCTTTTTTAAGTAATTTGCATATGATTTCCACGTTTGCTCGCTACCTGCATTGCTGTAGTGTTGCTGCTTCCATCTCCTGCTTGCTTTCACTTTGTCTACTCGTACTTTTTGACTTAAGACCCTGCAATGCAGCCACTTCCACTTTGTACTCCTTCTCTGGCCCTGCTATGCTTGCCTGTGCCGTACCTTTGCCCATTTACAAACGGCTCAGACGTGACTATAAGAGGCAAAAAAGTATTGCCGAGTCTAATTTTATTACTCCATGTGCATTGTCATAACAACTCTGTGGCGGTAGCGTACACCCTCGCATTCAAAGGGATGCTATGCTTTGTGGGGTTCTAGCTGCAAATTGTACTTCCTAGTGGATACTTTTACTCCAACAACCAGGTTTTTTAGTTTTTTGTTTTAATTCGCTCAGGTATAGTTAAAATCCTATACAAATCCTCAACAATTTTTTGTGGCTTAGCCACGAGATGGCGTCGTTTATGGAAATGCAAATTTTAGCAGACATGGAATGAGAGAATAAAGTTGAAAAAAGAAAAGGTATGTGTAGTGTTGCTAGCTGTAGTTGAAGAGAAGCTTTCGAAGGAGGACAGAATCTGTATGATTGGTGATAAAATACATAGGCCAACATTTTCCCCGCAGCTCCGCAACTCAAGTAACGAGGCATCCCCTAATATTAATTTCTGAATTTGTCTTCAGATATCGAATATTCTAATTTAAGCAGCTGGTATTTGACGTAACCTTACATCGCCTTTGGCACTCTCCGATTTATTAGGGCGAAGCAAATGTAAAGGGGATTTTTTTCGTCTGAGCAACTAATATTGGTACAACAGCGTCTGATTGGGTATGTCACTTGAAAATGAATAAACGGTGCAGTATATGCATATAATTTCCCGTCGGGCCTGAAATTTTGAAATTTGAAAAGGTCGAGCCAAGGAGCACCTGGAGATTTGGTGGCTCCTAAAACACTCAGGCTAAAGAGCCCTTTGTATTTGTAGCTCTGGAAAGGGGGGTCGATAGTCAAGCAGGGAAGGAGGAAAGTATCAGAGAAAGAGATAGGAAAGAATAGAGACAGAGATAGAGATAGTTAGTCCTGTGAGAATTTTCCAGATTCTTTAGCAAATCTGTAAATATCCTCCAGTTTTAGAAACCGAATATTACTCGTTCTCATGACATCGGAACCTAATACTCGTAGCCTTGCTCTAGTAAAGGCAGGACACTCACAGAGAAAGTGCTCAGTGCTATCCGCCTCCTCCAAGCAAGACAGGCACACTAGGTACTCAATGATTCCAATGGTGGTCATATGCTGACCCCATGGATTGTCTCCTGTAATGATACCGACCATCAACCGAATATCTTTCCTTCTAAGTTTTAGTAGAAAGTTTGACAGTTTTCTGTTCGGACTTGTAACAAAGCACTTTGCAGCTCTGCAGAGCTCCAGACCGGACCATCGCTCTTTATGTAGATTGCCTACATAATCCCTGATTCAATTCATGATTCCTGCGGAACTGATTCCAATTATTGGCCACGGTTGGCCAATTTATCGGCGATCTCGTTTCCTTGATCACCGGAGTGTCCCGGCACCCATATAAATACAAGCCTGTTTTGTCTTGCGACAGAATTAAGCCTCTTCTTACATTCTTGAACAATCGTTGAGGTTTGCTTCGCGTTCCTCAGGGCCTTCAGTGCAGCCTGACTGTCACTGAAAACTCCAATCTGTTTCGCGCTCCATCTCCTGTCGATTATCCATTCGGCTACTTTCAGGATGGCAAAAACTGCTGCTTGGAAAACAGTTGCCATTCCCCCATAGCATAGTGATACCTATTACTATCGTTTAAGTACCATCCGGCTCCAGACCCTATTTCATTCTTGGACCCATCGTTAAAGAAAATATTCGTCAAACCTCCCTGCATGCATTCTGGATTGCTGACATCTGACATCAAATTTGCTTCCAAATGAAACTGTGGGTATCAGGTGATCTGTAGGTGTCACAAACAGTGGATACTGCTCAGAAAGTAACTTAAAGATTTCTCTGTGGCCCAGGGTTTACCTTCGTGCCAGAAACCATATTTATGGAGTCTACACATTGCTTTTATTGCTTCCTGTTGTATCTTAAGGTCCAGGTCTTAAATCAAGCATGGCATTCAGGGCATCACCAGAGGTTGTACTCATGGCACCCGTGATGCATAAACATACACTTCTTTGTAGCCTGTATAGTTCCCGGATTGTGGACTTAACCATGCTCCGCCGTCACCAGACCACAGAAGCGTAAATGATGATTGGTCTGAAAAGTGCTGTGTATATCTATAGGACCACAGCAGGTTTCAGACCCCAGGTTTTGCCAAAGGCTCTACGGCATTGCTGAAAAATCTTCAATGCACGATTCATCTTCAGTGAAACGTGTGTCTCCCAAGTCAGCTTCTTATTCAAGATTACTCCTAGATATTTAATTTCATCGGAAAGACCAACACCACCTTTCAGTGTTGGAAGACTGAGTCCATCCAATTTCCGTTTTCTCGTAAACAAGACTATCGTTGTTTTGTTCGGATTAACGGAAAGACCTTGTCTCATTCACCAGTCATCGATTTTGTCAAGAATCCTCTGCACTTTCGTGCAAAGCCTCATTTATCTGATGTTAGCGCACAGACATCGTTCGCAGCGGAGAAAGGGGTGTTCTTGGGGACATCCTTGCTTCGCCCTGACTGTAATTAGTTCGTCACTGCTCTCACCAGCGGTTAACAACCCCTCAGAGAGCATGGAATATATCCATTTTAAAATGGTTTGATTAACTCCGTGTCGTTCGGCAGAAGAACATATTGAGCTGAAAGTGGCATTATCAAAAGCCATCTCAATTTCCACGAACACGTCCACTGTGTATTCGTCAGCTTCCAGCCCGGCTTCAATAGACTTTTCAACACGAAAGATGTATGTTGGGAGTTACAAATTAGTTCTAGCGAAAGAAAATAATAATAAGTGTCATTTAACTTGTACGACGAATTCATTTAGATGATATTTAAAGGGATTTATCACAAATGAATCTTAAAGCAGATCTCCCCTTCCTTCCCTGTTATTAGCACTGACCTCTCCATCCGCAAACTGTGCTTTGAGGGTTGTGTCAATGCACTGTCGTCGCCGTATTGCAGCTCTCTTCTCGTGAACTCCTGTAAGGAGGTACTCAAACGTCTCGAACGTGCAGGAAACCTTCCCCTCATCTGGGTTCCTGGGCACAGGAATATAGAGGGAAATGAAATTGCCGATGAGCTTGCTAGGAAGGAGTCAACAGGACCGGTTCCAGCTGTCCCCTACTCAGGCATCGGTATTCCCTTGGCCGTCGTTAAAGGGAAACTACTCAATTTATTTCTAAAAAAGCGCAAGACAGATGGAGGTCTGTCTCATCGTGTGCTATTTCAAAAGTACTATGGCCTCAATACGATAGAAACAGAACGCTTAAGGTGATGGGAGTCCACCGCCATTCAATTGCTAAACTCATTGCGGTTTTGGCTGGTCACTGGGTGATCGGTACTCATGCGGAGAAGCTTGGAATTCCGTACAACCCCCATTGCAGAAGCTGTGGGGATCCTGCAGAGAAAGAGACTGTGGAACACTTTCTCTGTAAATGTCTGGCTCTAGCGGCTAAGCGCTTGAAATTACTTAGCGTGTCCTTTAGGGATGACTTGAAGAAATTCTCCAGCCTAGATCCCTTTTCTCTCCTCCGCTACATCAACAGCATTGGATGTCTGTAGACGGTTTTCTCTTCTCCCTAAATGCTTTCACAGGAAGTGGTCCACATTATGGTATCAAAACGGCACGTAAGTGCTACTTGTAGTGTTCCTGGGGTGGTACTCTTACCATCTTACCTACCTTTCTATCACAAATGAAACGACAGTGATGTCAGTTTCCCGCTATCTATGGATGAGCAGCAGCTCTTCCTCAACATATATTTGGTGCGCCAGAAATTCATAATTTGCTTAAGAGCACTGATTTCTCTCAGTGTGAAGGAGTTCCAACTTTGGTTTTGACTACATTTCCATTTCGAGCTTGAACCCGGGGTACCTTGAGCTTCTACGCATACACATTGATGACGAATTCACCGATTCTATGAAAAATTATCGCTGCGTCTCCTCAAGGAGGTCCAATCACTCCTTATAAAGGGTGGTTAAGTTTCAAGGGCGGGTGTTGATTTTCAATAAAATACATTTTTTTTAAGAAATTATTGTCTTTTCTCTTTATTATGATAATATTGGTTTGGCTCAATTACGTATACAACAAAACATCGGCCAAATGGCCGCCGCGGTCTCGGCTCAGCTTTCCTCAGCGTCCGGGCGAACATATAGCCGTTAGTTGAAAAAGCGGAGCTCATTAGCTGCAACTTTTTTATAATATTCTTCGTTGCATCGCCAGCAACATTCACAGAATACTAAACTCTCCGGCATAATTTGTGTAACTGGAACTCAAATTCTGACTTACGGTCTGATAGGAATGTCTCTCCTATCAAAAACCTTCAATTGTGCTTCGGGCCCTGCAAGTCCCATTTAGCTACTACTCTTTGCTATGGTTTGCCTTATTGATCGCCTGCATTTGCGGTTGCTAGCTGATGTTTCGCTCTAGCCATAGCACCTACAGTCTCAGAATGGCTTCATGGTTCCATCTAAGTCGTAACAGGGAAGTCTTTTGTAGGGCGAGGTGGCACATTTGAAACTTGAATATGCGTTCCCATGGCAGTCGGTTCAACGTTAGCCGGCCGACACGGATTTGTATCCGGTCATGGGCTGTCACTCCAGCAGCATTTCCCGTAGTTGTATGGGGAATGTTTATCCTCCTACAACCACAACAAGAACACTTGAATATCCGCTCTTTTAAAGCTATTCGGGAGCTAAAGTTTTGCCCGAGTTTTGAATTCATTGACTTGCCCATTCTTTGTGGGTTTGTTTGAAAATGAAGATCCTGCTGTAATGTGTGGTCGTCTTGAGATCGATTTCATTTGGAAATATAATCAGTGTCACTCGATTTAACTAAATTTCACTACATTCTCTTTGACTCCACTTCATTTCATGCCACTCTATTCCATTCTACTCTATTTAAATCTACTTCATTCCATTTAAATTCACTTCATTCCGTTCCTTCACCGTTTATAATTTTATATTCCAGTACTTAAGGCTCATCGAAATCTTCACTTTTGGCAAATAAAATTAAATTGTATATTTAGGTACAAGAATTTTCTGACTTTACCTATCTTTAACATTTTCCTTTACGTAATAGTTTATTTGAAGTCCTTTAGCGATTCGAAAGCTCAACCCCTTCGAGGGCGTTAAAGATTTACGTCTTTTACATTTCAGTCTTATGAGTCACAAAGGAGCACTAGCTCACCTAAAACAATCATTGTTATGGAGACAGGCTGCGAGATAAGCGCACACACACACTCATACTTGCTTGCATACACATGCACACACCTACATACATATAATAATTCACCTCCGCAGGCTATGCACACACAAGAATTACATGTAAGCGCCTTGTCACCAGGCACAACGGCAATCAAAACCAGAGCTGCTGCAAGCCTGTAAAACGTGCGTGATATCAAAAGGCAAAGAAAGTAAAACACCTTCGTTGTAAATACCAAAGCTGACAAAGGGGCTGACTGACTGTTGGTTGGGAGGAGTTAAGAAATTTAGCCATTTACTTATTGCGTTGCTTTGTTGGCAATGCACAGCAGACAGTCAAAGACAGTTGAGCAGTTACAGCGACACAGAGACACGTAAATGCAACTCAAGTGAAATGTTGCATGTAATTTACGCAAATCCGAAATTAGCATGAACTCACACCTCGCCGGTGCCATAAATGCCATCACCCCAAAAGTGCAGGCAATAAAGGTGAAGTAAACGTGGCAACTCACACGCGCACACACGCGCATACTTTTACATTATTTGTATGCTTTTCTACTGCTTGTCAAGCTACTTGAGATTATTCTCACATTTTCTGTGCATCAAAGCGCTTTTTGAAGTCTACTTTGGGGCGCGAATTGCACGTTTCCTCGATATACTAAATTCAAGTGCATATTTGAGGGGAATTAAGTTGCTGAAATTATAGCTGCGCATCATGTGAGAAGTTGTTTCATGGTGTGTGTGTGTGTGTGTAAAAAGGAGCGTGTGAGTGTGTAAGTAGATATCTTTGGGGATCATTGACATAAAACTTGATTAACGATTGGCTAAGGAATGCGTGAAAGCAAAATAGCAAAGTTGAGATATTTTTTGAAGATAGAAGAAAATGTGGAAAACGACCGAAGAAAGTTGCAGCAGATTCTGAAAATAAGTTTAAGGGTGGAAATAAATTCAAGTGAAAGGAAAGCAAC
>JAYXIM010008279.1:0-69003 GCA_037575425.1 Anastrepha fraterculus | reverse complement strand
TTTGTCGCCACTCGCTACAAGCCGCGCTCGGAAAAGTCATCGACATTTTTGTACACCTTATACCGCTGATTCCACATCACAACAAACTTTTTTGATTTTTAATCACTTTTGCAGCCGCGGCTTAAGATAATTTCGGCCCTTTCGAATGCGTGCAGAAAAATACCGCCTCAAAACGCTTCGCGTACTTCTCACTCATTTTTGTTTGCTTGCGTTTACGGGAAAGTTTCGAACGACACTAACCTGAGTAAGCATTGGCGTCGTAGCCCTTTAGTGGGACTATTATGCAGCAAACAGCAGGACGAAATATATCTTGAAGTAACGAAAAAACCCGTTCTTTTCTTCAGACACAGACTGTAGCTCTAAAGGTGTTGTAGAAGCAGAGGTTTGAGTTTATATTTTTGCTCTGATCTTAACGCGATTTTTCACACTAGTTAATTTATGACAAAAATCTATACTTTACTGATGGGGCGCCGCAACGGGGTGCAATGTGAAACAAAAAAGTCGAAAATAAAATGTATTAGCAACGAAAGCAATTATCCTTGAGAACAATTCGTATTTAGAAGCATACAAAAATATTCTTTGATCTATGATCACTTTTTTCGATATAAAAAAATCAATCATTCGCTCTCCGTTTTTTTATTATTTTATACAATTTTGTTACATGAAATCAAAAGTAACAACAAAATAATAAAATTTAACCTTATACATGCATACTACGTATACTCATATGCATGTATTTGTAATCGCGTATAGCCTTTATGCTTGTGCCTTACAGTTGTCATCAGTAGGAAACAGCAAATTTAATTTTTTCTATTTTCCATCCGAAAGCAAAGCCTTCCGTCGAAGGGCTAAAACGGGTAAACTATACAACAACATAGTTACAACTAAAAAAAAAAAATATTGTATTAGATAGAGAAGGATAAAATAATGTGTAAGTACTTTGTCATATACACACAAATACCTATGTATTTATGGATTTGCGAATAATACTTACCAAAAGTCAATACAATTTTAATAGCGGCTCTCATTTTCGATTTATTCACTTTTCTCTTCACTGCAATTTGGATCTGGCTGGTTACACTTTTCACAATGCACTCGATTACCGGATTGTCATTTGCTTTAAATAAGCAGTTCCCAGAGTTTACTTGTGCCTGATGCATTCTTGCAAAATGACATCAGAGAAATTACTTTAGTAATTAGTGGAAATTGCGACTAACTTGAAAAATCGTGACACCAACAAGCACGAAGATCTAATAAAAAGCTTGCATAAAAAAGTAAATTAATATTTAATATTTCCGATTTTTACAACCGGCAATTTTAAGCGGCTAAATGAAGTTACAATTGCGTTTTAAGTTTATATGGAGGCGTCGTTTTTGGTCATCTTTTTTAAAGTTTTACTTTGAACACTGCGGCTCAAAAAATAAATAAAATTTGGACAGAAGCAAATCCAGCACTTCCCTTATCTTGAGAATGGTCAGATACACGGAGCAAAATCAATAAGCGGTAGGTATTCTACTCCTTATTTAAAGAAATTTTACAGCATTACAACGGCTTTTGGTGACGTAAAGCTTCGAGGTATCCCCTGCAATTCACTGGCCGTATAGTTTGAAAAAGGAGCTGATTTTGAGCGGATTTTGCAAGCTTTTTGCATTGTTTGCATTTCATCTACGTTTAATTAACGATAGGAATATATTCAGAAAACTCAAAATACAGGTTTATTCCTAAAAAGTGGTATTATCACCTTCAAAGTACTCCCCATCAACTGCAACGCACTTCTACCAGCATTTGATCCAGCTCGCGAAACACTTCTGGAACTTTATTTTCGATATAGCCTTCCGAGCCATCTTAGATTTTTCCATTACTTCCATTTGACTGTTAAAACGCCGAAGTGGTTCCCCGTGGTGGTTTTTCGACCCGGTCAAACAGATAAAACTCGCAGAATTCAGCGGAATTCAATGATTGTTGGATGGTATTCGTTTTGTTCTTGGTCGAAAATTCACGAATACGAGTAATGATGATACTGTTCGACTGTGTGTTATTATGGTGCAAAATCTACGATTTCTGTTCCCACAAATAATTTCTTTTTTTTTACACATTTCTTCACGTTAACGCCTCATCTTTGGGACGAACTTTCCAGCAACACGGCCCAAACTTAAATCAGTAACTACATTGTCCTGAATGGATCCACAAGCAATGTTCAAGTTTTCTACCAACTTTCTGATGGTTAATTCGTTGTAGTTTTTTATTGATAAACTTTTCTTTCACTTTATTTCAACATCAGCTTTCTATGTCGACGCGTTAGGTTAAGGCCTTTATGCACTGTGACCAGATTGATATATTGTGCGCCCTTAATTACTTAATTATAATTATTTAGTATACCGAGGAATCGAACCAGCTCCTTAGGAGGGAGCAATTGTAGGTCTTCCTCCTCTAGTAGGTACGAGCCTAGGATTCCAATTGCTAATGGAATGTTCTTCATCTGACAACGATGACGAAATGGAACAAATTATTGTGGAGAAAATAAAACCCATCGATGCTAAGCTCGTTATTTTGCATTTTATGTGCTTTATGTTTTTTTAATTTAATACGAGGTAACTCAAATGAAAAATTTTTTAATTTTTGTAATTTTTCCTGTCAACAATTTAATCGGCTGTTCTTAAAATTTACAAACTGTTACTGGTTTTGCGTTCATGTACTTTTTTGATATTTTTCTCTTTGAGGGAGAATTCTCAGAAATTAAATTACTGGCAAGTTGCTGGATAATTTTTACATGAACAGACCTTATGTAAAACATATGTTATCTCAAAGCCCATATGCCAAATAGAGCTTAGTTATAAATAGTGTTAGCCCAGCTGATAGATAGGAGAAAACATTCACAAACATTGGTACACCCATCCTGGCAACTTTCGCACAAGTCTTCTTCTTCTTGATTGGCACTATAACCGCTTAACAACAATGCAAGAGTCCTGGGTCTCTAGAGGCCACCCTTTGGCTTTGGCGCTTTGAAAGGGGCAACGGTATTATATGACAGAAATTCAAGTAGACCTAGGACCGGTCTTATAGTATCATCCCATCTCTCTGTGAGGGTAAAAGCAGATGGCTGAGATTTGTTATTGCATCTGTTTATTTTTCTTAAGTTGCCCTGGAAGTGCCACCACTTGGGAAGGCCACCAGTCTCGTGAGGCTCTGTGATCGGCGCAACCTGGGCCCTGTTCTCTGTTGCAACGCAATGAACGGGCTTTCAGTCGTTCCAGTTTATCGCTTCTTCCCACCTAAACATAAGGTCTATTCATGTAAAAATTATCCAGTAACTTGTCAATAAGTTAATTTCCGAGAATTCGCTCCCAAAGAGAATAACATGAACGCGAAACCAGTCACAATTTGAAAGTTTTACCTACAGCTGATTAAAATATTGGCGGGAAAAATTACAAAATTAAAACTTTTTGCACTTGAGTTACCCAGTATTAAATTAAAAAAAATAAAGGAAATAAAATGCAAAATAACGGGCTTAGCGTCGATGCATTTCATTTTCTCCCCAATAATTTGTTCAATTTCATCATCGCTGTAAGATGGACATTCCATTCCAACATCAATCGCAAAATTTAATTCATGCTAATTTTCACTTTGCGATCAGCTTTTTTTGCTCACTTGCAAATTCTTACAAGTAAAAATGTATCCAGTAAAAACTTGCAATTTCCCCTCAAAATGAAATGTCCTTTTGCTCTCTCACTTTCCCCTACTTTACAAGTTTTTTTGGTACATGAACACTAAAACTTGATAATTTGTAACAATTGTTACAATAACAAATTGTTTACCTCATAAACGGACCTATATTACATATGTCTGTAGTTGTAAGTTTCTTCAAACATTGCGGAACTTCTCTCAATTAAGCACATTTTTCTCATATTTGTAAAAATTAGTAAAAGCAGATAGTAGTGAAAAAATAATTTCTTTTAAAATGGTCAAAAGTTGAGAACAGAAAGAATTATGTTGCCAAATTATCACTTTACTCCCACACGAAATGCTTTTAACTAAGCAGAATATCAATAATTGTTTGGGCAAGTGGCAGCTGGAGTCCAGGGCGCTCTTATAAATCCAAACGAAAGTTCCACTTACCGATATCGCCAGCGATTCATCATAACTTTGACCTCCTTTCGTTCCGGCGTTAATAGCTGCTCCTTGTCTTTGCGCAAGCCCTGTAGCGAATTGTTCAATACAAAATCAATAACCGCCTTCTTCATAGCGAATGTGTAGTCCCCCTTAATTTCGCTGATGGTTTCATTGAATTCGGTTTGCCATTTATTTAGCTCGGGTCTTATAAGTTTTTTGATCCTTAAGTAAGAAAAAACAAGAATGCAAAAATGGATAATTCGAAAGGATAACCAATCGCCACGCGCACTCACCTCTTGAGTACATGACTGCTCATGGACGCCACATGAATCGTATCGATGCCATGTTTAATGTAATAGTAGTATCGCAACATTTGCTTTTCTTTCTTGTTGGGAAATTTCTCTACACCATCCTCATCCACCATTTCAACGTCCCCATCATCGCATGCAATTAACTCCACTAATTTAAGGCGAAAACTCTCACGTTCCATGCGCATATCCATGTAGGTGCGTAGTCCTGTAAAAAATTTGCATAATAAAAATGGAGTTAATACAGCCATTTGCCGTTGCCGCTTATGAACATTTTCTCTCACGCACAACTACTTGAACTTACTTTCTTTTTTTCTTGCTTTCTGTTTATTTTTCGTACGCATCTCGCGAGTGTGACACAACAGGCTATCCGGCAGTGACGTGGATAACATTTTGCCATCAAATATTGTAGACGTACACTCCGGCATATTCAACTCATACCATAGACGACGTGATCGGTAACGAGGATTAGCGCGCGATTTCAAAATACTATTAAGTACATCCGGTTTGGGGCGATTATACACCAGCTTCAGATTCGAGCAGGGTCGTTTAATGGCACCACTGGAAGTGGACGGCTGCGCCATGCTGGTAGAGCTGTAATAGCAAGATTAGACATTTAGTTTTTCCTTTGGTTGAGTAAATGGCACACATAAATTTTCTATGGAAAAGAATTTACAACAGCACTCGAAATATAAATTTTCATGTAACCGTCAACCGAGAAAAAACCGCCGTCCCTTCATTTTAACATTATTCTTGAATGCAGGCAATACAATTTTGCGCTTATTAGCGACTTCACAACACAGCACTTCCGCTCAGCGCATAGCGTCATCTACATGTGAAATGGTGTTATTTTCCACATTTGACTGATATGGCAGCTTCCATTTAATGTTTTCTACACAACAAAAACAAATGTCAATTTGACAACCTCAACCGCACACATTTCATTGTGCAACCAAGAAAAATTCACCAAAAAGTAATAATTGCCGATTTTATAACACATTTAATTGTTTTAAAATAAAAACTAAGCGAAAAAATCGCTCACCAGCGCCGCTGCCAACTTCGATACTTTTGATTGGCGTATCAACGGTATTTTCCGCGGTGCTCAGAATATAAACTGGCGGAAAATTTTTCTTTGATGCTTCTCGTAAGGATATTCACTTTCTGCAATAACAAAGCGGCGTTGTATATAGCTTTATTATATTCAATTAATTTTTTCTTCACGAAATTTCAACGTCTGCTCTCTTCGGCTTTAAATTGAAAATTGATTTGATTTGTTTTCAATGAATAAACATGAAACTTTGGTTTCCTTGGCAGCTCTTGCACGTGTCGTTCCGGTAGACAGCCAACAAGTTTGAAGCAGTGTAGTCTATTGCGGCTCCTCCACAAGGGAAATAAAAGGAAAATCGTAAAATTATAAGCATGTTGCTGCAGCACTTTACCCGTGCATTCCACACAACACGTCTAGTGTTAGCTGGCGCTGAGAAAAGCGCATTAGCAGCGCTACGCAAAAAGACCGGCTACACATTCGCCAATTGCAAAAAAGCACTGGAAATGCATAATAATGATATCAATTTGGTAAGCCTTATACTTATTGCTAAAGACATGAAAATACGCATAATAAGAAACGAATATTTGTAGGCCGAAAAATGGTTAAATGAACAAGCGCAAAGTCTGGGCTGGTCAAAGGCGACAAAGCTCGCAGAACGTGCTACAGCTCAGGGTTTAGTAGGCGTACTTATTCATGGTAATATCGGCGCCATGGTAGAGGTTAACTGTGAGACCGATTTTGTCGCACGTAATGAACATTTCAAAAATTTCGTCGATCACGTGTCGCGCATTTGTGCAAAGTACACGGAAATCACGGATTTTGATGGAGACTTGTGGAAGGTATGTATGGAGCTGCATTCATTAATGGTTACTAAAATAACATTTTCAGGAATTGTAAAGATAAAATAAGACTAATTTGTATTTGGTTTTTAAAATTAACTTTTTAAAACAAAATAGAATATCCTCTAGGATACTAGATCTAAGAGGCTAACAAAATCGTTCCCACGGCAAACGGATCAACGTTACCGCAACGACCCGGATTTGTATCTGACCAAGTACTGTCATTCTAGCAGCATTCTCAATATAGATATGATGAATGTTTATGCTGCTACAACAACAACATAACATTTTTGCATAAAAGTCTAAACATTAAACTGAAATAACCATTTTAGCTATTTATGCCTTTTTTGGCTGTGGAAGAAAAGTTAAGTTGTACAAAAATGGATCCTATTGTAGTTCATGGGCAACCAAACAAAAAATCATAAACCTAGATTTATCTCGCTTCTAAATTTATCGCTCTGTGTGGTGAAGAGCAAATAGCTTTATTCTCTGCTTCTATCAAGTGACTATTTATCTACTAAGAAAAATCATCTTATTAAATCAAATTTACTATTTTAACGCATAAACGCAACATTGTTACTATTTTTTCTACTTTTTTCTTGTACAATCCAATAGCTTGGCTTCGAGGCTGAGGCGTTGCGGAAACTCCGTACTACAGATGGCAAAACACTGGGCGATCAATTGGCATTACTGATTGGTGCTGTCGGCGAAAATGCCTCAATTAAACGTGCGATATGCTTTAAAACTAGCAATGATTTGCAACTAGCGGGGTACGCACATCCCACGTCCACCAATGTGGCTGCAGTCGAGAACACAACACAAATCGGCAAATATGGTGCCATTGTCGCATTCCGCGGGGCAAGTGTGGACGAGGAACTTCAAAAACATATTTGCCAGCACATTGTAGGACTTAATCCCGTGAAGATTGGCGAGGAAGGCAAAGATAAGCCAATGGCCAATAAAGACGACGAGACTTGTCTCATACATCAGGAGTACTTGATCGATCCTGATCGCACAGTGGGCGAGGTACTGAAGGAGAATAACGTGACAATCATTGATTACCAACGATACGAGTGCGGTGAGGTGACGAAGAGCGAGCGCTTAGAGCAGGTTAAATTAAGTAATTAACTATGCTAACGCATATGCAATGTTAAATAATACTAAAAATTATTATTGTTTTTATAATTTAGTCAAATAAATTCAAAAATAAAACCAATAACAATTTGAGAGATAAATAAACAAAGAATATTTACTCCGAAGTCCGAGCACAAATTAAAATAATATGTCAATTTAATGTGGACGTAACAGCACAAAGGTGTACATATGTATGCATAATTATACCTATACACACGTATGTATGTATATGTGCGTCAACCCCTACGTTGTCACACTGCGTAGTTCAACATTGCTGCGCACAGGTGGATCTACGCATGAGCGCCTCGAACCGAAAAGTGCTGCCTATGGGCACAAAAACAGCGCATGTGCACAGGTACACAATCAACACAAGTGAGAGATAATATGCGGGATATGAGGTGCTTAAATTTCGTGCATGTAATAAGTTCAAAAGAGTGTAATTATAGCCAAAAATAACTGAGTAGAATAGAAATACAGAATAATGGGGGAATACTTTTAGGGCAATGCCATCGCATGCCGGCATTCGCTGAATGCGGTCATATGCAGAATTGGTGTATGCTACAAAGGAGATCTGTGTATTTGTGTGTATGTGTGTTTGTGTAGGCAAGTTATTAAGTGGGGAAGCTACACTTGGACAAATGGAATTGAGTATTGGGTGTTGAATTGTGCTGTTGAACAATTTTAATATTCACTGCTTTATTATGAATGTACATTTAAAGCTAATTTGTGTTCCTACAATAACACTCAAATAAGATCGGGTGGAAACTGATGTCACATTCAATTGAAATTTTTAAAGAGGTAAAAATTTGATGCTTCTGAGGCTTGTAAAATAACGTCCTCGCATTTTATACATATATACATACATACATATATGTGTACATACACAAACTCTAATCAAATATCCCGCGGTTGCTCGGAAATTTACCACTGCAAAATTCAGCTACCAAGTGCGTACTCTCATTTTGAAATACCAAATGTGAACTGCGAAAATCGAAATGAAATAAAATTATGAATACCATATGTATGTATACATGTAAAATATAATAATTTCCATAAAAAGTGACTGTCACAACAACAACAACAAAACAACAGCATAAATTGCGCACCGCATTCACTAACACTTCACTTTTCAACTCCATTTCCGTAACAACAACATACATACATGTGTTGTATGTCTAGCGCCAACGGTGCTCATGGTAAGTAAAAGAGCTAAAAGGCAACAATAACAAAATCCCATAAACTTTAACTCTTAATAACAGCCACAATAATAACAACATAAACCATAGCAAAGCCTTTTCATTTCTGACATTTAATGAGTATTACAATTGTCTCTAACGTTTTTGTTGCTATTGTTAGTTTTTTGTTGGAATTTTGAAATTGTTAAAGTTCGCTCACACTGTTCGCTGGCATTGGGTACTCAGTTACGAATTTTCTGATTTCACGCAGTCATCGACGGACTCGCAAAAACGCTTCACTCCACCTATTTAAATTTTAAACCAAAACTAAACAGTTCGGGTCCACATTTTAAGTACCTGGTGATTTATAAATTCCGTTGTGGCGCGAAGTGAATGGATTAAGAATTTGTCTATTGCAAATAGAATTACATAAAAATCTTTGGAAAATCATTTTAAGAAATCATTTATATTAAAATCATTGCGAAGAAATTTGAGAGAAATCATTCCAAATAACGGTATTTTTGTGTATTGCATAGAATTTGGTGCCTGACAGTGACAGTGATAAATTATCATCAAATAGTTTTGAAAATTCTTATGTGCATGTAAACTATGAAATTATATATAAAACGATTTGGAGAACAAAATACAACCGAAGGTAGCAGCTGCCGCCACCTTAATTAAAAAACAACAATAACAGCAGGCATATATGAAAGACGCAGCAAAAATTATTCTGGCGATGCTTTGGCAGTGTTCCTATCTAACTTCATATAACTTGCATAAGCCCCAAGCCTCTATCGTGCATATGCATGCACATTAGGGTGTACCTTTTATAATATATACATAACATGTTTTTGGACTCACTATTATTTTTTTTATTCTTTATATAATATCAAGATTTGCTTCTAATTTGAATCTTGAACTCATGATTACAATGCGTATACAATTGATTAAGATGCCGTATTATTCCTTCCGAAAATTCGTAATTACAGGGTGCGTACGGTATTTGGGGGCAACTTGAGAGTAAAACTAATTAGCTTTTATTTTGAACAAAATTTAATGAAACTTTAGGAATTTTTTACTCATTCAAAAATAAAATAAATAATTTGCGCGTACACTTCTGTTAGGTGTTGGGCCAGGAGGAGCTTGGTGTGGTGTGCGTCTTAATGTTGTTCCACAAATGGAGGGAGCTACAGTTTTAAGCCGACTCCGAGTGGCTAATGGTTTTTTGAGGAGCTTTTTCGTGCCAGAAATGCACGCGGAGGTTTGCCATTGCCTGCCGAGGAGCGACCGCAATAGAGAAAGATTTTCCATTATTTGATGTTCATGCACGGAGATTCGCACCTACGCACTCCCGAATGGTAGTCAAGCATCAACGCATACGGCTACGGCGGCTTTTTATATACTATATCTATAAAATCATTCAATAAAATTTTCATTAACTGCATTAGCATCCGGACCTCCTCGATCTGGGTCCGGAAACGAGTGCATACCCTAATCAAATCACAACGATATTAATTCCAGTCTTCAGAGAAGAAATGGTGTTATGAGGACGCTTATTGGTTTAACGCTCAACACATACGTAGCAATCTAGGAGGTTAAAATCTGGGAAGTTAGGTGTTATGTGATCGCGGAAATTTTCATCCATCCGAACTTGGATCACCATCACTTTGGGTGAAGGAGCGAAATCTTGCTGAACGATGTATGGGCTGTCAAAGTGTATACTAACAATCCAGAATTTCACTACTGCCTCTAGAAACTCGATATATGCAGCAGAATTGAAAACCTTGAGTAACGAAGTGTGGTGGCATAACAAGTCTTTTGTTGCTAACAACACCTAAAACCACAACAGTGGCTGGAAACTTCGTGCGAATGAAAACAAGAACCTCTGTAGGATTGGAACATAGCTATCTGTCTTTCCGATCATTTCATTAAGTTGTAGTCCTCCATGTCTTATCTGAAAAAAGAAAAATACTGGTTTCGGGAAGTTTTAGGCACATATATGCATGCCCTTAAATACCGTACGCACCCTGGGCTTATTCAACGTGGTTACTTCGTTAGACATCCCAGTCATTTATCCCTTCCTATAGCTCAGACAAACATCGCTTGCAGGGCTTGAAACATTTACTCCCTCAGTGCTTTTTTGTGGCAACAAAGCAACTTAAATTCAAGCTGCAAACACATTTCTAGTAACAATGACTAAGTTTCTCATTAATAAAAGAAAATTTCATTAAATATCATTTTAAGGCAAAATGTATGTGTGGGCACCTAAAATCAACATAATATAACAGTATAAAGTAATGCTTCATCTAAAAGGAATACCCTAATGTACATCTTAACATTATGTGTATTTATTAGAGTCCATGCATTTTTTAATCATTATAATATTTAAATAACAGAAGAGCGTTAAGAAAAAATTAAATTAATTGCTAGTTTGTTTTACGTTGCTTTCCAGCATTAAACCAAGTCATGCAACCTATGTCCAACGTGGCATAAATCACTCATCAACTAACTAAATACAATAAAAAGGTGTGAATTAAAAGGAAAAAAAATAAAAGAATTGCATTATTGCTTAAAAGTCATACATAGCAGCAAGGAGCAGCCACAAATCATTAATTAGCAATGCTGCAGTTTAACTTCATAAAACAGGTAAGTAAAAATACTGCAATCACAAAACACGAACATATTTTTGAAGTGTGAGCCTTTTTGGTACTAATTGGCAACGCACAGCGGTCACACCAGCTACCCTAGAAAGGTTCGAGGCCAGTCTAAAACCTCTGCCGTGCTTTGGGTACCGCACCCGATTGCGATGCAACTCCACATTGAACTGCACAAGGCCAAAACTCAACTCGCATTTGGTTGTTAACGAAAAGCTCCGAAGATCCTTTTGCAATAACAGATTAGAGCGAACTCCAAAGGCTTTTAATCCATACAGTACAAAAATGAAATATCCAACCCACTTAGAACTGCTGCCGTCTACCATTGAGTAACCTGCACGCCTTTGCCGTTTAAAGATCTCTCTTACAAACTCCACTGGTGAAAAAAATACCACACCCCACTAAGATTCTTAATATGGTCTTTCCAACCCATAAACACAAACTCACGAGAGATGCCAGACAGAACTGAAGTTCGAATTTCCTACAAAAACCCAAACATAGCGCATATGATCGTAAAGCACCCGGCCCGTGGAACAAATGTGATCGACTATGGACATTGTAAAATTTTGCCCCTCCACATTTACTATAATTGTTAAAAGTCGTATTTTGAACTAAAAAAGCGTAATCTGAAAGAATGTAAGTTGTATCGTGTTTTTTTTTAAACAAAATCTAGGCGCGTCATTTAAAATACCCTTTATTTCATCAAGGCGAATGCAGACAAGATGATCGCTGTAGTACAAAAACAAAATTTACTTATATTTTTTTTGCAATTTGGTGGTTTGAAGGTAAAAATTTCGATTGGAATATAAATAATGTATAAGCAATACGGCCGGCTAATCACCTACCCTGTCAGAAATCAAATAGATTAACGAAATCAACGCAAGACAAGAGTCTTGTCGAAGGCCTATGCTCCCGAGAGGAGTGAACAAGGAAAATAAAAAAATAAGCAATATATTGATTTGGGGAAAATAAATCCATTATGTTTGCGTGAAATCTTTGCGCAAATGGCTGAAAACTGTTTTATGGTCGATCCTTAGCTCCTGGGCGATACTAGGACCTCTAACATACCGATCAATTTCGATGATTTCTGCGATTTTATCGACATTTTCGACATTATTGACATTTTCTTTCACATCAAAAAGGTCTGAACGGAATCAACGAGAACAAAATTCCACGAAATTAGCTGTTACAGTAACGACACCATAAACCCCATTCACCATTCACAGTTTCAGCGGCCTGGCTTGCATTTCCGTCTTTATTAAAGAAAAACTGTAAAATGCACCGAATTTGTTCTTTGTTGACTTCCAGTGCTAGCACCCTGTAACTCACAACTGAATAGAACAAACAAAAAACAGCAGAAGAAGTTATCTTAGTGTGAAACGTCACCTTTAAACTTTAAATTGTTTGATCGATACTTTACGAGATATCGATCACTATACGCTTGTACCCAGAAAATAATGGTTTTCTTTTTCCTTAACAGGTTATAGGTATACAGTTAGAAGGTCGAAAAAAGTGAATTTTCCAGAATTTTTTCTGAGAAAACTTTTTTTTTAATTTATTGATCTAAAAATTTGTACACATATCATTTTATTATGATATCTTTTAACTGTATTTTAAGACTTAATATTAGTAAAACTATTTATTTGGAAAGAAGCTACAGCTGATCTCCGAGAGCTCTTCTCAAAAAAGACGTTTTGCGGTGATCACTATATCTCTGAACTGGATTATCTGAAATTAAAAAACCAAACAGATTTCGTTAAAGTAATGTTAAATCTTGTAATTATTTGAAAAAATAAGCAAAATAAATATTTTTGACTAAATGGTGGTTTCTCAAAAACAAAAAAAATTGATTTTTAACCAAAATTTCGGCCTTAAATTGTTTATAAAAAAAGTTTTAATCGGTGACAAAAAATCTTCGACTAATTACTAAAAAATATATTTAAGAAGCTCGTGTTAAAAATGTTGGTGTTGAGCCCAATCGGTTTAGCCGTTTTCGAGTAATGTTGGACACCGACTTTGAAAACAGCATTTTGAGAAAACCGCGCTTAAAGTTTAAAAAGCACTTAACCAGCACTCTGAAACGCAACAATAACACGAAAAAAATTTCATTTTATTAAACTTTCTTTTAAGTACTTTTCTTTAATTTACACTTTTTATATGCCTATTTTACGAAAAGTTTTTAAACACATCTTTTTTTTACCTAAAACGCTTACGCATTTATGTACAATTTGCTTGAAATCGCCTCTAATGGCGTCATAACATGGGTAATTATGTTTTTGTTTTAGGTACATTGCTTGAATGTGATAGACTACTATGTATGTATAAATGAATAAAACGTAATTCATTTATATGAAGCGAAATTCTCTTAATCACATAATTTTTTTCATTTTTTTCTTATATGCAATCATATATAAAATCTACTGACGCATTAACAGGCGACCTAGTTCGATGCTGATTGTTTTCATAGCATAGATTTAGGGGCGAATACTTACTTAAAATATGCAAAGACCCTACATTTTCCCATACCTAGATATCTAATTCAGAAAGCGTACAATTTTTTATTGTGGGGAATTTGATACTATGTAGATAAACACATTTTAATTGTAAGTCATATTTCCTACGCTCAGATTTTTCAAAGCAATGTATTAAGATTACTATTGTTACGCCTGTGAGAAGATGATCTCGTTTAAGGTTTTTTCAGGAAAATGATCGGAAACTGGTGCCAATTGCAACCTTAATGGGAACTCAACACAAAGATAACCTCCATTTTCGTTTGCCACTTTCAACTGGAATAATAAAACAGATAATGAAGTAAATAAAAGGTCATAATTTTCATTCGCCAAAAAAGGATTCTTCAGTTCAGTGAATTTGGTCAATTAGTCATAGAGGCTGAGTAATTTGCGCTGATTTTCTCATATTTATAGTACTACAGCCTCCTACTGGATTGGGCAGAATAGGCTAAATTTACATAGGCACGCATGCTGTCGTCCATCCATGTGTATTTTCCATAGTAGTAAAAGCTTATGCGTTGTAGTTAACGTGTATGCCATCTAATAGTTGAATCCAATATAGGTATCCGCCTAATAGGGAGAAGTGATACCATTAAATAATTTATAGGCTCAGAGACATTTTGTTACCTAGGAAAGCGTAGCTTCTCCCCCTTATTCAGGAAGTAGAGGAAAAACAAAGAAGATCATACTGGAACTATCCAATGGAACAGTGTGATGCATAAGCGGTACCACCAGCACCAGGACAAACGCATTTTACCAGAGGAGGAAATAACTCAATAAAATAGGCCTAAAATACTAAAATTCTCTCATAATAATAATGCAAATTACGTATTTTTCTGAAACGTGAGAGATGCACAAGGTGGATATTTAAGCGTAAAATCCTATGCCGCATCATTGGACCAGTGTGGATAGATAACGTTAACCATCGCCTACATTACAACGATGAATACCTAGCTGAACTAAACGACTTCCAAAGCGCCGACGAAATCAAGCTTCAGCATTTTATGTGAGCTGGACATATTCTGAGGATGGACCTCATTACAACGATGAATGCCTAGCTGAACTAAACGACTTCCAAAACGCCGACTAAATCAAACTTCAAGGTTGCATGTGAGCTGGACATATTCTGAGGATGGACCCAAACGAAATTGCCAAAAATATCAATAAGTACAATAGTAAACTGTGTGTGCTTTATAAAAGGGGTCACGCAAGGAAAACCTGGACTGACACAGTTTCAACGAGATGCCAAGATCTTTGGACTGAAAAAACTGGAGGATGTCTGCAAAGGATCGGGATTCTTAGTCGAAGTTATGGAGGGAGGACAAGGTTCAACACGGACCGTCACGCCAACAATGATGATGAATAATGGAAATAAGATTAATAACACTAGATTAGATGACTGTATTCCCTATGGCACTCAGCTGTCATGGCCGAATGGGCTTATGCCTGACTACCATTTGGTAGGAAACTCCATCTGCCGTTCAGAGGCGGCATAAAACTGTGGGTCTCTGCATTTTTGGAAAAAAATCGAACCACAAAACCCGACAAATAGAAGGAAAAGCTCGTCCAAACAGCCAACAAAGGGTGTAAACGACAATTATTATTATTATTACTAAGAAGCAGAACTGAGAGGAAATCATAGAACCCAGCAAGATTTGTTCACTCAGGATTAAAGCCAGAGGTTTCAGACGGGGATCCATTCCCCACTTCTAGGCAATATATTATAAGTATATACATAAATGAAAAGCAAAAAAGGGTGAATTTTCGGTCACTAGTTTATGTTACAAAATCGACGGTTGTGGTAAAAATAATTTGAAGCATGTAGAAAAATCTAGAAATAGGAAGCTCGACCTAGACGATTATTAACATCAACTGGTGAACAACAGATGAAGAAAGTAAAAGTTTTCTTGTTCGTCGATTCGTCGATTGGCAATTAGTTAGAGATCTCGATGAGACTCTTAACATTTCCTTTGGACCACAAAAAATTATTTTAAAAGATGTTTTCTGGCCGAAAAGAGTGTACCAAAATCCATGCATTTTACATTTGCAGGAAATACACCAGCTGACACTGCACTGGTTCTTCGAAAGCATATCGGTAAAAATTCAATAAATATCTTTCCACAACCACCGGCTTCACAACACTATGCAGTTTCTGGCTATTCGCAAAGCGCGAGAGTGTGCACCGGAGGCGACATTTCGATACGATTGAGAAGATAAAAACTGATTCACTGCACACTTTGAAACATATTCCGGAAATGGTTGTTTAGATCAAAGTATACACCCGCACTGTGGTTCAGAGAATTGACGCAAATGCATTATATCAGATGGGAGTACTTTGAAGGCAATGAAATAGCTTGAAAAAAAAAAAAAAAAATTTAGCACCTATAGGCAATTTTGGCTTCCTTATTTAATCAGAAGCCTACCAAAACCAGGAAGGTAGCAACTTCTACGTCATCTCCCAAAACTTACAACTGCGACATCTTATTTTGCTTTTCATTATCTATACCAAAGAAGTTGAGTAATAAAGAGCAAAATCTATGCACGTAAGTTTTTTTTTTTGTTTTGTTTTGTTTTTGCATTCTTTGTAGGTTACGCCACAACATCTCGTTCACAATATGTAGATCCAATTTGTTGTCGGTATTTCAGGGAGCTATCATATCATATGAGACCGTTAATTAGAATTGTTGAAGGAAAAATTACAAAAAGCGTAGCAGAAAATCAATATTTAGATAAATAAATGAGGCAATAATTTTTATATGCATATGCACCTACATGCATACCTACACATACCTACATATGAATGAAGCGAAAGTTAATTTGTTCGTAATTTACATTTTGATAACGGCCTGGCATTGATAACGGCAATATACCAGATTGCTCACAACTTGCTTATCAGCGTCATTAAAATTGTTGCCTTTTTATGATTTTATCTATGCGATTGGGATGAGAGGAGTGCGGCTAGCGACGTATGCATCATATTGACAATGATTCTGCAAGGTTTATTGAAATATTTACGACACAAAACAATCAACACATAAAAGTTATGGAGAAGCATCACAAACACTCACACATACTCGTTGATAAAAAAGCAAATGGTCGTGACTAATTGCAGTGATTCCACTAATGGGTAGAGGGGAAATATTCACCTATTCACCTATTTACTCTTTTACGCAGTACATCGGAGATGAAGAGCTTTAATTAAACGCAACGGTAAATAATACTATTCTTAGAAATCTACAAGAAAGCTGTGAAAAAAGAAAAAACACAATTTTTTGGATAGTTGTTTTTTAGTTTTGTTTCTTTTGTCTGGTTAAAGATGTTGCGCCGTACTTCCGGCAATCAAATGACAATCAACGTCGGTCGGCAATGTTCTCACACACACTCTTCTTCGAGGCAGGCATTATTATTATGTTATTTGTAAATATTTAGTGGTGTATACGTATTTTGAAGAGCCGCAAGCAAGCCGGAAACCATAGAAGCCGCAACTCGCCAGTAGCAAAGCTTTCCCTGATTTTTGCTATTTAGATGCTTATTTGAACGGTCAGTGGGAATGAAGTTTGTACGAGTATTTGCGTATGTATTAGTTGTAAGTATTTATAGTATATAGCTGTGAGCGCCAAAGTAGCAGCGCATAAAAAAATAACTTTTGGAGCAAATCTCTGGGAAAAAAATTCTTTTTACCAGTATTTGTTATTGGAACTTGTATAACTTCTCGCATTTTATATCAATGAAAATATAACAACAAAAAATAGTAGGGACGCACCGATTTCTCTACTGAGACAGAATTTCGACCATATTTTGAGGACAATTTTCTCTAGCCTTACACTCCAACCGGAGTTAAAGGAAATTATATACATATATATCGGGGCCAATTGAACAACTGAATATATTTTGTCCTGAATGTTCGACCTTGACTAGGCATAGAATGCAAGGTTATCACATCAACATTTTCACCAGTTTGCACTATTTTTTGTTTTTTTCTTTTGAATGCTTATATTTTTTTTAACTATAACTAAATAAATATAACTACAAAAATAAAAATAACTATTTTTCTTTTCTTTTTTTTAACGCCTATTTTTTTTAATACAACTCATTGTCTCGTAAAAACCATATAGATCCAATATCGAAATTTTATACGAAAATTACAAAACTTTCACAAACTTTTTATCCCATTTCCACAAGTTTTACTTAAAATTTCTAGAAAGATTTTTGACATGCAGTTAAAAGTTGCTATAAAACCCTTGATTTGTTACAAATTTTTTCTTCGGCGGTGACACATTTTCTCCATATTACAAATTAAAGACATTTTTATTTTTTATACGGCGGAAAAAATTATAAAAAATCAGAGGGATTTTTTAGCAACTTCAAACGTGCATTTTATTGTATTTTACTAATTAATTTAAACTTGAATTTATTTGGTTTTTGTTAGACAATGAACCAAAAAAGTCAGAACTGCTCAAAATGCTGATTGCTGTCGCGGGTTGTAGTCAACCCCAAAAATTTTGGTGCGTGGCTAATAAAATAAAAAGATAGGAATGCTTTTTAAGCCTTATATTTTATTTATTTTCTCCACAAATAGTAGGACTTCTTCTAGATTGGACGGATAACCGCTGGCGCAATTTTGGCCGAGTTTAACAAAGCGCGCCAGTCGTTTCTTTCTCGTGCTAACCGACGCCAACTGGACACATTAAGTGAAGCCAAATCCTCCTCCTCCAACGCAGAGGAGGCCTTCCTCTTCCTCTGCTACCCCCAGTTGGGACCGCATCGAATACTTTGCGAGTCGGCCTAGCCACTTATCGACTACAATAAGCGAAGAAAAATCCCAGACGAGTTCATTATACTGAGAATACAATTTTTCACGTTTACAGAATCGACCAGAAAGGAATTGTTCCAAGAATTTAGCGTGGCTACCACTCAGATTTAAACAAAGTTTGGCAGGGGCTCCATTTCTGCGAGAAAAGTGTCAATACTTTGAAAAAAACTTCAACTTAGCATCATTCGAATATGGACCATGGACTTTTCAGTAAGGCTCCGCTCCAGCTTATAAGACAAAAACTTCTCAAAAAGTATTCAAAAACTTGGGTTCCGAACATAATTTCCCAGAATACTTGAACATTTGCTAACTCTGAGGCTCTAAGCTATGGTCTGTTTTGGAGGTACGTCATACCCAAAAGTTGAATCTTTGTAAAGTGTTTGAGACGTGAAAAACTTTCTTAGGTATAGAGTGCAAATTTTAATGCTTTTCAGTTTATTTCAGTCAATAAGCGCACAAATTGAGTTCGCCGTTGCTGAAATAACCATCTAAGCAAGGTTGCAGGCCGAACTTTTTCTCTACGTATGGTATACATTTTGATTTTGTTCCACTAATAGAGAGCCTACAAGCTTATACCGCTTTAAACAGCATAAACATTCCCCATACATTTTTGCGAATTACGCTAATGCGAAATTCTTCTTTGGTGCAAGCTTAACAGAAGCTGAGCCTGATCTGAAGGTCGAACTACATATAGGGTATTTGCTCGAACATAAGCGATATTCTACGCATGACGCAAGATTTATATGGAGATCTTCATTGAAAACTCGACGGATAAGACACTCACAAAAACTAATCTCCCTCGAGCTCCCTTTTGCAGGATCCTCATCAATGATCGCTTGCACTTGTTGACGAAATTCTGCAGATCGGACAGTGTCCGAACGTTCCTCGTGTTTTGTAACACATTCTGCATCGCCGCCTGATGCTTCCAATTCACGACGCAGCTTATAAAGGGCGTGCTTAAGAAAATTAGTGATTTCTAAATCGTTGTGATTTGCGAATATAGCAGCGATAATCGCATATCTAATCATTTCTTGAGTTAAGTTGTAGTCCATCATTTCTTATCTGAGAAAGAACAAAAAGAAAAATTATGGTTTCCGGAAGCTATAGCCGCATATATGTCTTCCTCCCTTTTTGGGTGTTTTGCCGAGCTCATCCTCCTGTTTGTGGTGTACTTCTTAATGTTCTTTCACAAATGGAGCGATCTACAGTTTTAAGCCGATTCTAAACGGCCGATATATGTATATTTTTTTTCAAGCGAACTGTTTAAACGACCAATTATCAGTACTTGAAAAAAGCTCAAATCTGATCAAATAAAATTTGTTTTAGGTACTGCTACTTTCTTTTTCGCGACTGTAAACACGCAAATGAATACACCATTTCAGATATTTCGGCACGCACAATTCTAACATTTGTTTTTAACGTATTAATTTGCCTACTACAACTAAATATTTAACAGCAACTTTCCAAAATTGAACTCTTTCTAAACTCCTCTCAAATTTGGCTTAACTTTTTTGCACTCTTTCGTTTTAATGCTTATTTTTATTATTTGTTTAAAGTTTGTTGATAATTAAGATTAAGATGGAAATGCACACTTTCAGTTTAAAAGCTCGAAAGTGTAGTTTTTAGTGTGAGTATGTATGTAGTGTGTTTTAATTTGGATGGTAAAGAAAGTTGCTGAACCATAAACAATAACTTTAACGAATGAGTGCTAACAAAAGAATTTTGCAACAGCTATTACGCAGTGTGATAGGTGGTAATTAAATCTGAAAGGAAAACGAAGCCAAAAATCATGAAACCCAAAAACAAAAAACAACTACCTATTGGATTAAGAGCGATGAACTGAAGGAAGCGTTTTGGAATGTGGAACTTATGTTACTTCGAGTTATATCTCTCGCTGGTCCACTCGAAGTGTCGTCCTTAGATTTTGATCACTTAGTGACTAGTTGAGGTATACAATCGCTTTATGACAGATTTTTTTATTTTAGTTTAATAGGAATTAAGAAAATAACTCCAAAAAAACTGATGCTATTGGACAAAAACTCATCTCCAATGCTACTCAAAAATTCCTTAGCTCTGCATCATTTACTTATATATACTTTATATTCAGCAGTCTGGCGTTGCACCACCAAGTAAATGATTAGCTTTTGGCCAAAACTTGGCATAAGTAATCTCCTTTCCCACCAGCTCTGTCTTATTTTTACACAATAATCGCCCCTTTTTTGTAAATATTTTATTGCAAAATCTTCTCTTAAGACACGCGCGCATTGAAATAATTACTTTTTTTCGCAACATTTTTGCGAAAAACTATTTTATTATTACTATTACTATATTATTATTATTTTTTTTTTTTGTTGAGTAAAAACCTTTCAAAATTTGCAAACGAACCTGAAGCGATTAAGAAACCTACGCACAGACCTAATCTATGCATACACACATACAAATAATTAAAAGCTAAGCCAATGCACTTGCAAGAGTTTTTAAACACCTAATTTTTAGTTTTAGTGCGCCTTAATTATATGTATGAGTAAATATAAGTGTGTATGTATATGCATTAAATTTTCGTAAACATCATATTTTCATGCTCGAAATTCCCCTACACATATATGTAGATATACACTACTCTTTATATGTATGCACTACTTTTCTTTTAATCTCCCAACCACCTATTGCGTTTGTTTGCCAACGAAATTTGGCATCATGCCATTATTACCACCACCGCTGCGTACATACGTGTATTGCTGCTGAGTTTTCCGTCAACTGAAAAGGGAAGCCGTTGCTGCTGGCTTTAACAATAAATAAATTTCTTTGAACCCGGCTACGACTCTGCAGGTCAGTAGCGGCCAAAGAGTTTGAACTTTGTATTGTAGTGGTAGCAACGTCATGTACATATATGTGTGTTCACTGCATATACACATACCCGGCAGAAAAACCTACTCGTACTGAACTAGTCCCCTTCCACTGACTTCGTGTTTCTCCTCTTTCCCGAAGTTCTAGGAAATGGCGATAGCTCCTCCTCCTGTAGTTGAACATTTGTTAGGGCTCACTGGTTTGATGGAACAAAGTCCATATGTATGTATATCTCTGCAGTGATAAGCAATAAAAAAATATGCAACGGTCGGACTGCGTTGCTATCACTGATACAATTTGCAACGGAGTCATAGAACGTAATCTGACTCTCAGAGTACTACATATATGGCTTGGAGACTGGGACTCTGGAGAAAGCCAGCGTTTGCACATGAACATTTCATGGTGAAAAGATTTTTCGTTATGTTAGTCGTTTTGAGTTTCACTAAGTTAAAGCTAAATTTTGTGATAAACAAAACGAATAAGGTAGAATTCAAGGTTTCCCTCACAATTTTTTTTTTCACCATACCTAACGAGGTGGTATCTATCATCCTTGGAAACATAGTATACAGTCCTTTACTGGAAATTTGCCGTTAATGCTATTAATAATATTGTTTCAAACTAAAGAGAAGTGGAAGAAGGTACTAATTACAGTGCGCTGCGAAGCATTTATCTTGAATAATCAAAATAAATTTTAGAGTAGATGCGGCAAACAACATAGTGACTTTTTGCATTGAGAAGTATGTGCGCTTATTTGGCTTAACGAACGTTAGTGCATTACAAATCTGGTACTTCGTAAAGTTCTTCGAGTTTGTTTGGCAACAAAATGTGATGCTAAGCTTGAGATATTTATGGAAATCGTATTAGGGGTCCGATTTTAGAAATCCAAAGGTTTTTATTTTGTATGCTTTGTATAGATCTGCAGAAAACTGCTGAGCTTTACAATTTCGTTCTCACTTGGACACGATATGTGATTAGAAGAAAAGATCGAAGGATTTTGTCGCAGGGCGGCTGGAAAATGGGATGTAAACCTTTCTTCAAATGGCTTTCTACATAACGTGAAGAGCATAATTACAAGTTTCATTTCTATCTCGACGTAAGTAGCTTACAAAATTATTCCTCCTGAAATTTTACTCTATGTTCCTAAACTGCATACTTCGCTCCGATACGAGTTTCAACATTAAAAACACTCAGGAAAAAAAATTGCAAATTTAAAAAAACATTTTATCTGAGAATACAAAAAGATTTGGAGGCTATAATATATGGATTTACATTTTTCATTTTGAATTGGAATCATTCCGCTCCCAAAACATGCTATTGTACTATTTTACCTATGCAGTCACGTTAAGTTAAAATATACCCCAGAGATTTGAAAGCATAGACGCAGAGAAAAAGGATTAAAATCATGCTGTTTTTGGTTATGAGACAGATTTTGGTTAGACCCTGGCATCATGAGTAATATCTAATTTGTATTTATGAATGATTGCCTACGCGGATAACGTGGCGCTAATTGTCAGAGGAAAATTTGTAAATACCCTGAACGATTTGATGCACGGATATCTGAACGTAGTTGTTAGATGGGCAGCGGATTGGAGCCTATCGGTGATCCTCTCAAGACGGAGCTCGTCCTATTCATGAGAAAATATAAAGTACCCTGAGCATAACATCTCTCAATAGGGGGTGCTCCGTTGATGCTTTCTGACAACGTGAAGTTCCTAAGCCTAATCCTTGACAGTAAGCTTACGTGGAAATCCAACATTGAGGAGAGAATAAGGAAGACAAAAATTGCCTTGTATGGATGCAACGAGGCTATTGGCAAAAGATGGAGCCTTTCGTCTAGAGTTGTATTTTGGATCTATAAAGCCACTTTTGTTATATGGAGTCATAGTATGGTGGACCTCACTAGGGAGGATGGCATCGACGAAGAAGCTGGAGTATTCAAAGGTCTCCACTCTTTGGAATCAGTGAGTTGCTTCGAACTACCCCTACTCTTGCGCTTAACGCGATGCTAAATATGGTACCTTTAGACATCGCAGGCGAAATTGGTGCTGCACGCATTGCAATCAGGCGGAGCGGTTCGAGCCAGAGGCTCAACCTCACTTATGGACACTCAATTATTCTAAGAAACTTTGAGTTCATCCCCCTGTCGACGGATCAATGTGCACCCTCGCTTAGTACAAGCGGAACATTCTCCACTTATATTCCATCAAGGGAGCAATGGGCGGGGGGCTACACTTGGAGACGGGTGAACCTGTTCTCGGATGGAACGAAGTTGCAAGGAAAGGTTGGCGGAGGAGTATTCTACGAGGAGCTTCCTATCGGACTCAAATTCAGGTTACCGAACTACTGCAGTGTGTTCCAAACAGAGATAGTCGCAACCAAAGTAGCTGATTGTCTACTCACATGCGTATTAACTGTCAAGAAAGTAAATATTTACTCAACGCGGCAACTAGGGTCCGCGGGTCAATGATGATGAATTCGCAATTAGTCAGGCTTCACTTTCGATTGCATTCGAACTCTTTGTCATAAGGCTTATCTGCGTTCCTGGTCATAGCGATATTGCAACAAACTTTGAGGGAGATAAACTGGCCAGACAAGGGGCATGTGAGGTGATTTCCCCGCAAAGGGAGATATTTGGGATCCACTTGATCACCTGCGGTCTGCTCCTGGAAAGATGGGCACTCGAACGATCTTCTGAGGTTGACAAAATCTCAGCTCTCGAACTTCGTAGGTGTTCTCACAGGACACTATCCACGAGATGTGCATGCTGTGAGACTTGCAATTACCTCGAGTCCTTTTTACGTCAGCTGTATGGAGAATGAGGCGAAATCAAGCACATAAAAAGGGTGTATGTGCCAATTATATGTATATATATATGACTTGACTTTTACTTCTTTGCTACGCCTGCTGATATAGCAGGCCTTGATATCAAAAATTCTATGAACTTCTTCAGCAACATAAAGCGTCCCGCAACACAGTCATCGTTCATAATCCACTTATACATACTAAACCCATCCATTATTGAATGCAAAAAACATATATATAATTGCTTCTGTCTCGACTGGAACCAAAAACAAACAAATTAAGGGGGGAAGCTGGTCTAGAGCGCAAAAAATGGGAATATTTTATGAATTTATTTTGACTCAACAAAGGAATCAATCGAAAATCTGTGAAATAGGCTTAATAATATAGCTTTCATGGTACAAATACAAAATTTTTCGTCTGAATTAATTTCAAAATGGCCGCTGTCCAGCAGTTCTCCTAAGGCGCCTTTTTTTCTAGTGGGTCCATTGCCGAAGACGTAAACTCCTTAATTTTTTTCCTGGATCAAAAAATAAAATTTGTTTAGTTTCTATATAACAACAGAAAGAGACGTACGTAGGATTTTTTCGATATTTTGTTTTTTCGCGAAATGGTGCACGTTTGAACAAAAAGTTACAATTTTCACTATAAAGAACGACATAAAATTGTTGATTAAAAAAAAAACTATGTAATATAAATAAAAAATCCTACGTACGTCTCCGGAGAAAGGTATTTCGAATGTATTGTCAAAATTTCGTAAGAATCGGTAAAGATTTGTTCGAGTTATGTCTTCGGCCAGTTTAAAAAAAGTGATTTCGAGAAAAACGCGTTTAAAGTTGTAAATAGCGTTCGGGGCATACCTGCGAGGCACTGTCGTCGAATGAAAAATTTGGGCATTTAGACATTTTTGCTGGCATCCCTCATTTGGTATATTATTTCTAAGACCCTAAAGCACCTTTTAAGACAAAAAAAAATTTTTCGATTTTTTAAAAATTCTAGACCAGCTTCCCCCCTTAAATGCTATAGTCAAGCCACGAGGCCATAGTGGCAGTAACCATGAACGATTATTAAATCAGAAGTTTGCTTTAGTATATTAGTTCAACTTTCCCTGCAGGGTACATACAGCTTTCCTGTTAATAAATATTTCCGTGGGAAGGAAAGAGGCCATTCAACAATAAAATAATAAAATGAAACAGTGACTGTGAACTTTAATGAGCTTGATTGCCCCTGGTATAAAATTCAAATGCTGAAATTTACATACCTACGTTCACACAACACTATAAGCATATCTGAGCATACAAAGTACGTAAATATTCAACGGCAATCAAAAGAAAAGTAGTTACTCAGAGGAAAAGCAAAACAACAAAAATAAGTAACACCCATTTTTGAGAGTTTTTTAGTAGATTTTTAACAAAATAATTTAATTATACAATTTGGAAAGATTTTTTCCCATGTAAATTACTTTAATGTAATCCTATTCAATATAAATTCAAAACTATTCAAAACTAAATAAGTGGAGTGTCAAAAATATATGGTTGCATGGTAACTAAAATATAAAAAAATACGAATCAATTGCTATATTTTGTTTGTATGTATAGTATTTTTAGTAATAAATTTCCACGTTTTTAGTGTTTCATTGCATGACCGTTATTGTACGAAGCATTGTGAGAATGCAGGAAATTTTCAATTAGAACAGATTTTAAGAAACTTACAACAAAGTATCGTAAACAAGTATGAGGCCATAAGCGTCAAATAAGAATCTAAAAATATACGTGAATGAAGCCAATAAGAGTCACAAATGACTCATTCTTAAACTCATTGAAATGAGTTAAGCGGTTAGGGGTAGTCAGAATTTTCAATAAATTGGATTTTTTTTTTTTGCATTTTCTTAAAGTATAATATCTTAAAAATATTGTGAGAAAACTTGAAGTGAATCCGATAAATACTTTTCGAGTTATTCAACAATTAACAAATGGCGCTCCGGAGCTCGATAGCAAAATTTTTAATTGCGTTTTCCTCAAAACTATGTTTCTTGAACTGGTAATCACTGTAACTCAAAAACTGCTTGGTAGATTTCAATAAAATGTATAACTGCTTTTGAAAAACATAAAAAACTCGTGCCTGATCGAAGAATTTTTTTTCTCAAAAATTTGGATTTTTTTTTAACAATTAATAGTCTTTTTTTCTCGAAAATCTGAAAAATATTGTTAATTTTGAAAAAAAAAACTTCGATCAGGCACAAGATTATCTATTAATAAAACTAATTTCTCTTGTCCGATTGATTTTAGATGAATCTCCCAGGACTTATAATGATCACCGCAAGGGACTTTTGGAGAAACGGGCTCCACACAAACAGCGATAACTTTTACAATTATTAATTTTTTTGTTGAAATTTTGCTAAAGTCGAAGCATGATGTACTAATGGTATTTTTTTATTTTTGTCAAATAAAGCAATTGACTAGCAAAAAAAAAAATTATTGAAAAATATCATTTTTTCGGGCCTCTACCCCTTAAGGGTTTTAGTACGCGATTAAGCGACTCTTCGCAAGAAGGAAAACACTTCCAATGGGAATTCTTAAATTAATCAAATGCTTTAAGCTGTGAGAATTTATCAATTATTTATTTATTCCTCTAAGCATTTGCTGAAAATATTTGTAGAATTATATTTACAGTTTTTTTTCGAAAATATTGTGTATGTGTATGTATTTATCGAGAGAATTCGTTAGGCCAGCCGCCGTAGCCGAATGAGTTGGTGCATGACTACCATTCGGGAGTGCGAAGGTTCGAATATCCGTGAAGCACCAAAATGAAGAAAAGGTTTTTTTTTAATAGCGGTCGCCCTCGGCAGGCAATGCCAAACCCCTGAGTGCATTTCTGCCATGAAAAAAGCTCCTCATAAAAACTATTCGCCGTTCGGAGCCGGCTGGAAATTGTATGTCCCTCCATTTGTGCAACAACATCTAGGCACACACCACAAATAGGAGGAGGAGCTCGGCCAAACACCTAACAGAAGTGTAGGCGCCAATTTTTTATGTTTTAGAGTTAGCCGGGTTACCAAAGGTCACATTGGCATACAAGTAGAGTTGTAAACTCGCATACTGAGTGTACGTACATAATAAACATTTTTATTGAACATTTTGCTATTTAACTACCACAAATTATTGCAATTAAAGTCGTATTTTGTTTTTTTTTAAGTTCGATAAACTCAAAATAGCACGCGCGATTGCGCACACTAAGCACAGGTGTCAACAACGGCGCTACTGAAGCGTCGATTCATCTCACACGTCAATCAAAATGATTATGAACTTTTCTATAGAAAAATGCGGCTTTTTCGCACAATTATCCCTGTAGGCGCAGATACAGAAAATCGCATAATCCATGTGGTAGTGATGGTCATTTTTTCGATTTTGCATACAAAAGAAGAGGAAAGGCGTTTTCGAATTTTCTTATCTTACCATCGAATCGTGGTGATGGATTTTTCTCGCGCAATTTCTCATCAATCACAAAAGAAAAAATCGAAATTGAAAGTATACCGTGCAACGTGCGGCGCGCAACATTGAGACACGCTGATGTGCGTTTTATTTATAATGTGATTTATGCAAAGAGCGCATTAAAAAACGTTAGCTATGACAACAACAAAAACAACAACAACAACAACAACAGTAAAAACAATGTATCGGCTAAACAGTAAAGAAACGCACTGAAACTATTTTTGAGCATAAAGCGCACATTAACAACTCATCAATAATGTAAGCAAACAAGAGAAAGAGAAGAAGAAGAAGAAGCAGTAGCAGCAGTAACAGCAGAAAAAACAAAACAATTACACGCCATCATTAAAGTTAGTTGCTGTTGTTGCTGCTATTTGATTGTTGCGTGTGCACCACATTCGAAAAGCCCACATCTCAATTTGAAACGCAACTACAGCTTAGCAGCTGAAACGCAACAACCGTTAGACGCAGCTGATGCACACACATACATATCCATATAGAAAGCAATGCAATCGGCACCGCAGCAGCCAAGCCAATGATGAAGGCAATGCACACCTTTGCATTGTTATTGTGTAAGTGTGTAAGTGAGTGAGTGCATATGTATGTGTGTGCAAGATGTGCATACATATGTACACATATAATAATATAGTCGCTTATAGAAGCGACGATGTTTTAATTATCCACAATTACCACTAAATTGAATCGAACGTGGCAAAGCAGCAGACTGAGCCACCCAGCCAAGCAACCCGCTGAAAGTCTTTGCCATCAGACCAGTTAGATAGATGATGGCTTTCAATTCCCAAACGTCTCATGTCAAGCAACACTTACGTTAGAAATACGAAAAAAGTTGAAAGCGCGCGCATGCGTATACTTGTCAGATAAAAGAAGAGATGTGTATGTGTGTGTGTGGTGCAGTTATTTATTACCTCCCTGTAGGGAAAAGGCAAACATTCTAGTTCTGATACTCGTCTTTATAGAAAAAATCATACCAGCTTGTCATTGACCAGTTGTTATTGTTGAAGTGGTTCAGTATTTCTACTACCAACCAGCACCGTTTTACTACCACTGTTCTCGAGTGATGATGTCTTTTTTTCTAAGTCAGATCCATTTTGTGAGATCCAAGTATAGCAGCAAATTCTTTATCTCGATGTTTGAGATCTCATTAACTTGCTGCAAGAAAGGCTTACCGAAAGAGCGGAGTCGTGCCCTAGCTAGTCCTGGACATTCACATAAGTAGTGAGTAGTGGAAAATACTTTCCTTCACCACTTTCGCTTGACAGTTTCTGTAGATGGGATTGAAAGGGAGGTTGAGTCTGACTGTATGATCCCCTACCTTCAAATGACCTGTAAGGGTTGCAGTGATGTGTGAGATGTTTGGTCGAGAGCATCCTAACAGGTAATTCGTCCTTGATAGTGTGAAGCAATGGATGCTTTTATTGTGCTGAGTTGGGTGGAGACTGCCACCGCCTCTGCTATGTCTAGTGTCGAATCTTTACTTGCAGCTCATCCGCCAGTAATTAAATTATTAATTTATATGCAAATAAGTTTTTTTTATAAGAAAATTTAAGAAGAAAGCATAGAAAAAAGAAAAAACCCGAACGGGTGGAACTGAAAAGTGAAGTGAATTGGTAGTACTCTAGTTCAGAACTAGTACTTTTTCCTGCAGGGTGCCCAGGAGCACAAACAGTGCATGCCTAAGCTGCCTATGTACCTACAAGTGCAATAATGTTGATAAAATCAGAGAGCATTCTATTCTTAACATGATTTTTAGCGAACCCTACCGATTATAATTGGTATGACAGTTTTACCAGTTTAAACAAGTAAGGAAGTACTAAATTCGGTCCGCATCGAATTTTATATACCCACACTCACTTTAGTAAAAATTTAATTTGAGCAGGCTGTTAATTTTTAGAATCAACTTTAAAGGGACGGATGAAAATGTACTCGTCATATACTCGTATCTTATTTTGGGTTCATGGTTTGCAGCAAATTCAAGTATTATAGTTTTGCATGATTTAGAGCGAGATATCACTTTTGTATTTTTTGAAAATTAGTATTATAGGGGGCGTGGCAATGGTTTTCGATCGATACTACGCATTTTCAATGTATGTACTTATAAAACTACCCTGAACAAAGAATAAAATGTGTGCCAAATAAATATGATAAAAAAATATCAATTTTTACTCGAGTTATGGTGTGCAAGGATACAGATATGCCTAATTCAACTTCTCTCATCATTCTGAGCATTTCCCTTCAGGAAAAGCTCACGGTTAGCTCATTCACCGGCAAGATATCCCACGGATCGGACTTGCCGAGTCGCAGAGCCACAGAGCATTACGGATGCTGGCTCACCCGCTAACAGATCAGCACAGAAATAAGATCTGGAAGCGAAAAACTCGTTTAGCAAGCTGGGGGAACTGGTAAGAGCCCTCGTGAACATGCTAAACGAACGAAACCATCCATCAACCTATGAGGGACGTTTTATAAAATCCCTCTACTTTGCAACACAAGAGGGATACCCTGCCATGAGAGTAGCACACAAACATTCAAGGGTTCATGTACCAGCTTCTTCTCACCCTGAGCATTTAGGTATGTACTTATGTAAGCCTATATCTTATACATCTTGATTCCTTTATGTTGTTACATAAAACCGTTATTCGAAAAATATTATAGAACCATTGGGAACAAGTGTGCGGGGATAGAAAACATCGGAATGCATGGCTATAGTGCACAAAGTGTAAGAGAGAGTGCGCTAAAGTTGCCCTTGGAATAAAAAAGGATAACTTTAGTATCATACAAATATTACATGAATAAAAATTTAATCATTATTTTATGGTAAATAAATTTTTTATCAGTAATATTGATTATTTTTTATTTAGTTTTTTGTTTTACTTTTATTTATTTGAAAAAAATTTTTTTCTGTATTTTTTTTTGTGTGTTTTAACCACTTATTTTACGCTATCTTGGGGCTCATTTCTGGGATTTTATTTCATTTTTTTATTATATAAATCTTAATTTTGGATAATGTAGAAAAAAGTTGTAAAAACCACGTTTTATGCTTCAAAATTTTTTGGAAAAATTGTTTTTCTTTGCATTATGTTTCCTTATTTTTTAGCTTTTTTTATTGATTTTTATTTAAATGGTATCTGTATTCCGAAAACTAAAATTAAGCTCAGAAAACTACCATTATTGTTGAACCGAAATAAAAAAAAGGATTTTTTTCTTAACGAAAAAAAACTAAATTTAAAGCCAATTATTATTTTTGGGCCACAAAATAAAATAATAAAAAAACACTTTGCCATTTGTTGAAGAAAAAACAAAAATCAGTAATTGAGAATCCAACAATAATCTTTAATTTATTGTAGAATGAACCTTGTTGAAAAATTTAACTATGAAGTAATCATTATTGTCGAACGCACAGATTGTATTCACTTTCAAAATATTACCTTCACAATAATTTCGTAAAGAAAAAACGGAAACTATTTATAAAATAAAAAAAATTATTAATTTATTAAAAAAGTTTATGGGTTAGTCAGAATTTTCAAACAATTCGATTTTTTTGAACTTTCTTAAAATATAATATCTTAAAAATATTGTGTAAAAATTTGAAGTGAAAGCGACGAATACTTTTCGAGTTATTCAACAATTAAACAAAAGGCGCTCGAGCGCTCCGGGGCGTTCGAGAGCAAGTAGCTAGCTTAAAATGCGTTTTTCTCAAAACTATGTTTTTTGAACTGGTGATCACTATAACTTCAAAACCGCTTAGTAGATTTCAATAAAATTTATGATTTATTAATAAAACTAATTTCTCTTGACCGATTGATTTAGATGAATCTTCAAGGACTTGTGATTATCACCACAAGAGACTTCTATGGAAACGGGCTCTACACAAACAGCGATAACTTTTACAATTATTAATTTTATTTTTGTAAAATAAAGCAATTGACTAGCAAAAAATTACTGAAAGTCATCATTTTTCAGGCCTCTGACTACCCCTAACCTCTTAAAGTACTTTATTATCTTCAAAGTTGGAAAATTATTAAAAATGGCAAAATTTTATAATAGCGTTTTGTCGATTGTAACTCAAAACAAACTAAAGAACTCCTTAGATACAAGGCAAGAGCACAAAATTAGTCATCCAATTTTGTTTTTGAACAACTTTTTTACTGAAAAAACAGTTTTTTTAAATATTTTGTACCTTTACTATTTCTTGTCTGTTCGTATATCGCAGTTTTCTAGGTCACAAGTGTCAAATATGATTGGCATACAACCCGATTTACAAAAATTATAAATTTTCCGATAGGGTGATTAATTTTGCAGCACCTTGTATATGTAAGTAAATCCTTCGAAAGCTTAAACCTTCCTCTTTAGAGAGTCGCTCAAAAAAGAGCCAGATATCATTTTTTGAATACAGCAAGTACCGAAAAAAACGTTTTTTTTAACAATAAATATCAATTTTTGGAGGCAAATGAAAAATTTGAAACATGGTTTGTGTTGTGCTCGATCAGATCTACGATCTCTACCATTTCATCTTAAAGGATTAAAGTTACTGTAGCACGGTGCAATTGACATATTTAATCAATCCATTTTGATCCAAAAATAATCGCAATATCATAGCAACATGCATTTGGCTTGCAACGTTGATTGCCAAATGAGAAGAAACGTCACGCGCGGTGTTCTCACGGCGTGAACTGAGTACTACTTTGCCGTGAGATATCTACATAAGAAAATTTCACGCATATTTCACGGCAACATTCAAAGGTAGTCTGTGATATCTATAGTTTTTTGATCAAATTGAAAAAATAAAGATTATTCCTCATCAATATTTTACAACAAATATAAAAAAAATAAAATTACATAAATTCGTAAGAGTAAAAGCAGTTAGGAAATTGTCAATTCAAAATGCAAAACGTCATAGATCTACATAAATGCGGTTATTCAAACTTATGTATGTGCATATGTAAGTGCATTACTAAGCATTAGCATTGCAGACATAATTTGTTGGCAATATGCTAATGAGCTCTGTAAATTACAAATGATTATTGCAAATGCCGCAGACTCCCGCCGGAGTGTTATGCAAAACCAGAAGCCGTTGTAAAATTTCCAACACAAAAACATTTCCTTAAAGTACTAATTCAATTTGAAAACACATTCACTATGTACCCGCATCGCCAGTTGGTTACCAGTTTCGCGAACATTTTCCCACTGCATTCAACTTGAACGCGCCTTTGACAAGATGCCGTTGTGCAAGCCGAAATCAATACTCGAAGACAATCAAACATTACTCTCATGTATAATTGAGGATTTTCAACATTAGCGTGAAATTTTCAAAAGAGAGAAATCGAGAAAATTAGGAAAATTGTGAACATAGATAAAAAATCTTAAAATATGCCAATTCAAAAAAGTATCGAAATGTGTGAAATGATGGAAAAACACAGTTTCATACCGCAATCCAAAGGCGATTTGTATTCCTTCCCCTCCCTTCCCCGCCTGTAATGTGTAAAGTACTTTTGTTTTTACCAACCTGTGAATGTATGCTGACAATAAACTTATTTACTTATACACCACATCAGATTCACCAGACTTAGCAGACACCCAGACTCAGATGGCACAAATCACGATGCAAGGCGAATGAACGTATGAAGCATTTGTCACGTTTGAAACGAAATAAGTATTTTATATATAAGTACGTGTGTATGACTGCACATGTTCGCATAAATATGTACATGTATGTATGTCATGCAGAGCTAAAAATTGACTTAAATCCAAGTCACCAAAAAAATCAAAAAAAACAATAATAAAACCGATTGGAAAATGGTGCTAAAAGTGCATATACATAAAAAGGTAAAAGTGTTAAATGCATAAAAGACACAAATCACGAACAAAGCTTCAAAGCTACAAACAACACACCCGGCCCACAATAGTTAGACCAAGCTGAAAGCTTGAAAAAAAAAACCTACAAAAGTACACACATCTTCATACAAACAAGAAACGTTCGTTGGGTGCCGAATGAATGGTGTGCTTGTACAGCCAAATGTCACAAACAGTGAAAGACAAAACTCACGATGTGGAGTAAATGGAAGAGAAGAGATGCAATAATTATGAAAAACGCGACTGGCTAGCGGTTGAAAAAAGAGGCAACGCAAACAGCGGCAGCTATGCAACAGTTGACCGTCAACGCTTGATGCTTGTGACTTGAAATGCTTGATTGAATACACTACAACTTATCTATTAGTGGATATGTGCATACAAATGTGTGCATAGTAAGACTGATTGTCTTCCAAATGTCTGCTAACAATAAAAAAAAACAGCAAACGCCATCGTCTGCCATGAGAAATTGTCTAGAGTTGCATTGTTGGCGCAACAGTTGTGTGGCATGCAATTTTTATAGTTTGCCGTTCGTATGATGAACAATACGCGCGTTTGTGTATTGAACTGGCAACTGTCGTCAATAGAATTGCAGCAACAGCAACCCACGAAAAGGCCAACCGTAACAAAGCAGGCAAACATCCAGCCAACTAACAACGCAACCAACATTTTATCGCGGTGAAAAAATATATTGAAAAAAATGCGAAAAAATAGCGCTACAGTGGGACTATGCGAGAACTTGCTTAATTGAATGCTTTAAACTTACTTACGCAAATTGAAAGGCCACTTTTCAGTTTAAACTTCGTGCGTATATCGATTAGGCAAACGATTTTTTTTATTTTTAAGTACTCGTATTGCCTATTGCGCGGCGGCTGTCGTAGCCGAATGGTTTGGTGCGTGACTACCATTTGAGAGTGCGTAGGTTCGAATCTCCGTGCATGAAACACCAAAATTATAGAAAAACTTTTCTAATAGCGTTCGCCCCTCGGCAGGCAATGGCAATAGCCTCCGAGTGTATTTGTGCCATAAAAAAGCTCTTCATAAAGAACCATTTACCACCGTTCGGAGTCGGCTTAAAACTGTAGGCCCCTCGATTTGTGGAACAACATCAAGACGTACGCCATAAATACAAGGAGGAACTCAACCAAACAACTCACAGAAGTGTGCGTATCAAGTATTAATTTTTTTTGCCTATTGCGTCGTTTACGTAAATCTATCCGCGAAACCTATGACAGATTTTCGGCATACAGCCGTTGGTTTTTCCAGTACAATACGCCGTCCCACGCTACTTACATTCAACGTTCTTGACCTTTATTCGACCACTCGATCCGCATACCAGGTAACAAAGAATGAACGTGCGGCTTCACAACAGAAAAGAAAAGTTGAGGTTGGCCTTCAAGCACCTCAATGACCACTTAAAAAGGTCAGGGTTTCACTAAGCTGTTCATTCACTCACTGTATCCACGGCGAGCGTTTCAACTAATTTAGCTGCTCCACCCTTTGGACCCAATTTGAACTCGTGCAGCAAACAGGCCATAAAACTGCATTAGATGTCATGCAATTCTATGTTGAATTTCGACTCTCTGACTCTCGATGTAGAATAGAATCTGTTCTAGATATTAGGCGCCAAGCTTATACAGATCGCTTCATGAGCTGAAGCCCCTTAAGGAACGAGAGTTGAAGCACTGTTTGGAGAACTCAAACGAGCTTTAACTTAAGTAACATATGGTCGGAGAGACTTATTTTGAAAGCGAGGTAACAACTGTGGAAGAATAAATAGAGGTTGTAAAATGCATAAAAAAGTCAACTTTGTTCAAAGCAGAATCTAAGCTATTGCATCAATTTTAAAAGAAAATCAGTCCAGAATTTCAATTTTTACATTTTTTTCTTTGAAAAGACGCATTAACTTTAATTTGTCTGAGTTCAAAAATGTGAGCTAGTCCTTTTCACGGCCAATCAGAAGCACCGAGTGAAACCAAGTTTTTCTGCACTGGATTTTGAAAACGCAAAGAAGATCTACCTTTTCCCATACTGCCATCATCAAAGCTGTGCTTGAACATTTGAAATACTTGAATTCATCCTTTCTTCGTGGTCTCAATCCAGCAGCCTTATGTATTTATATGTTTAATATATATATTTATGTTATTTTAAATCTCTTATACTTACTTTCTTATGAGGCGCTACAACCTTGTGCCGGTTTATGGCTGAATCCAAAATAGCGCGTCAGCTATTTCTGTCCTGTGCTCGCTAGTGCCAGTTATAAATCTATACAGCTGACAAGTCCTGCGGCACTTTGTTATTCCAACGGAGTTGGAAGATGGTCTTCCTCATCTTCCTGTTTTGGATACCGTGTCATAGATTCGCCTTACTGGAATGTCTTCGTCCAGCCAACGTAGCCGCTGTACTTTTACACGCTTAACTATGCCCATGTCCCTACATAGCTCATCTACACGATACTCCTCACCAACGCGGAGGGGATCAAAGATCTTACGCAGAATTTTTTTCTCCAAGGCCCCCAAAACTTTCTCATTTCCTGTTGACATCGTTCATGCTTCTGCGCCATATAGCAGGACGGGAATGATGAGCGTATTTTAGAGTGTCGGTTTGGTCCATCGAGAAAAAGCTCTCAATTTCCTGCTAAGCCCAAAGTAAGACCTGTTGGCAAGAATTATTGATCTCCCGGCTCAAGCCATTTTTGTTGTTGATGCTGGACCCAAGGTAGAAGGACAACTTGTAATTGTTGGTTATCAACAGTGACGTATTGTCCATAAAGAGAAGACTCTTTGCTTAAATCTCATATAGGTGATTATTTTATCCTCTGTGGCATTCCGGAACACCTCTCTCTCGAACACTTCACAGATAAATTCATTCAATATCGAAATCACGAAATTTCAGCGCCGTAGTTCAGTGTAGTTTTTATTCAGAGAGCCATGCTTTACGGCTTAATTGCTACTTGAGTCCAAAGTAACACTTGCCGCCATCACCATTTTTGTTTCAAAATTAACGTAAAGCTGTAGATTCCTACATTTGTAGGATAACCTTAAGGCGTACACCAAAAATCTAAAGGGAACTCCAGTCAATCACCTAATAATGAATGGAGGTGCCAATGATACTACACTGCGTTAAGTAACTATATCACTCGAACTTATTGAAAAGCTTTGAAATTAATTTGTTTCTTACTTAATTTTGATAATTCTTGTATGAACACATACCATAGTTCATTCGCTTGTAATAACAATAAAAATCCAAGTTTTAAACTTAATGTAAATTTAAAGAAAAAATTTAAAAAATGTTGATCGCAGCTACACACTTTTTCATCAGAATTTTTAAAAAACTATGTTTCAACTAATTTGTTTAACTAAATTTTAGACTAAAAAATTAATTAATACAAATTTTCCAAAAATTTTTGGTTTTTAATTTTCAATAAAAATGTTCCAAAAAAAAATTTTTTTTCATTTTTAAATACATTTAATAAATAAAAACTAATCTTATTTTTAAGAAATTTAAAAAAAAATTTTTTGTAATTTTTGTACTTCTAAATTTTTTGTGTTTCAAAAATCAAAAAACGAAATTGTTATGAATTTTTTCTGAAACATTTTTAATGACTTTTTCTGAAAAAATTGTTTAATTATTGTACTTTATTAATAAAATTTTAAGCCAAAAATTAAAAACTAATTAATAAAAATATTAAAAAGAACCGAAAACATTTTACTTTAAAGAACTCTCGACCAAAATTTTCAGCAATAAATGAATCTTATCATTATTAAATGTTTTCCAACATTTTTTCACCTTACCTCAAGCTTACAAATAAACCAAATTTCAGAAAAATTTAGAAATATGTCCAAAATATTTGGATTACTTATCATGGAATCGTTCAGAAATCTTTTTTTTTTCTTCAGTAATAGAGCCACAAATTTTCTGTTGGGTTCATTCATGTGCGAGCCCTCTCCTGATGCCACTTGTTAACTTTTCCATAACTATAAAGTGACGATATTTTTAGCATGTTTTCATTATATTTAGAGTCGATATCTTAATAGAAATTGGAAGGAAAGACGGTCGGTTGATGGTCGGTATTATTACACGACACAACCCATGGGGTCAGCATATGACCATCATAGGAATGATTGAGAACCCAATGTGCTTGCTTTGCTTGGAGGAGGCGGATAGCATTGAGCACTTTCTCTGTGAGTGTCCTGCCTTTGCTAGAGCAAGACTACGAGTTTTGGGTTCCGATGTCGTGAGAATGGGTACTATTCGTTCTCTAAAACTGGAGGATATTTCCAGATTTACCAAAGAATCTGGAAAGTTCTCACAGGACTAACTACCTCTATCTCTGTCTCCATTCTTTCCTATCTCTTTCTCCGATACTTTTCTCCTTTCCTCCGTTGACTATCTACCCTCTTTCCAGAGCTCTATGGTAAATACAATGGGCTTTTTAGCCTGAGTGTTTTAGGAGCCACCAAATCTCTTGGTGCTCCTTGGCTCGACCAATTCAATTTTCAATTTCAAGGGGGGACAGCTCCTCGAAAACTTTCTTGTTTTTTTATTTTTTTTGTTTTAAAAATTCATTTACAATTTCAACAATATCTTTTCAATGATTTAAGCTTAATAGAAAGTCTAAAAAATCCCTATAAAGTCAGTCAAGTGATGAGCGTCGAACGAAAGATGAGTAAGAACGATAACTTTAATCGCGTTTTTCTCGAATGTTCGTCTCATCTTAGTTGAGCGATCATTATTGTAGAGCATCATTTTGGCCTTATCGCAGAACATGAAATCATTGCAATAAGCAAATGGCTATCACACAACGGACAATAAGCGTCATACAATAATTGACACTGAATGTGGTAAGGATTTCTGTTATCGAAATTTCTTCATGTTTCAAGGGAAAAAGCTATACCACACGCTTCACAAAATAACTTACAAGGGCCCCGGTAAAACAAATGACTGAGGGAGATTTAGTAGAAGCACTAGGCGTCTCATTGGGCAGTGTAAGCGGATTTTTGACTGAAGTACTGGGTTTCAGAAATCTGCGCGCAATAGCTACCACATTCGCTAACAATGGAACAAAAACTTTTTCAAATGCGACTTTCTCAGCAACGTTTAGAGCGTTTTAGAAACGATAAAGTGGATTTTTTGCGTCGATTCATCACTATGGATAAGTAAGTCATGGGTCTATCGCCATGATCCTACATCAAAACTAGATGCTAAAGAGTTATTGAGCCTGGTTCTTCGGTTCCGAAACGAGTTCGTGTCCAGAAATCTTCCAAGAAGTTGTTAGCACCAGTCTTTTGAGATGTGAAAGAAATTTTGTTTGAGGATTAGTTCCAAACTGATAAAAGAATAAATTCTGAATATTATTGTAACCTTTTAGACCAGCTGAAGGGAAAAATTCGTGACCCAGTTTGCAAAAGAAAAAAATTATTTTTCATCCGTGTCACAAGAGCATTTTGACAATGAATCAAAATTCGAAGTGTTGGAGCATCCATTGTATTCACCAGATTCGGCCCTAACGACTTCCATCTGTTTCTCGACCTCAAAAAAAGTATGCGTGGAGAACGTTTTTCATCAAATGATGAGATTATAACAGCTGTGGAAGTATATTTTGCAGCCCTTCCAGATTCTCACTTCAGGGACTATCTGAATAATAAAGTGTAATTCAATACATTTGTGTTTTTCCTATCGAACCGCAAAACTTCTTGAACAACCTAATAGTAGCAAATACTAATATTTATTTTTATCTTTTAGACATTTCATTGCATGCAGCTCAACTACAAAGCGGTACAAAAGTAATGTCTTAATGTGGAAGTGCCAAAACTTTTTTCAAGCCATTGTGCTGTGACTTTTATATTACAGACAAACAGAGAATTTGTTTCATATAATTAAGTCAATTCCCGATCCGTGGTTTAAACGCAGCGTTACTTTCGTTGTTGTTTCTTGGCTGGACCCGACTACTCTTTAGATCGGGAATATCGCTTTAGTGGCCGAGAACGTCGGCTCGATTATGCCCTTATGGGTTAAATGCATTTTCTACATGAAATATTTCGAAAACCTTCTTCTCTACGAACTTTGAACTGGAAAATTCATTAACATTCTCAGCTAAATGACTTTGAGTTTAATAAGTGACAGAAATTGCTATTTAAGCTTCTGACCCCAAATGTGGCACTGTGCCACAGCACCTGGATAAGATTTATACATACATACATATGTACAGAAGATATAGATATGGAAACACATTTATAGGAATATTTATGTACATTCATATGTACTCGAATATGTACTAATGTATCATCATATGTATAGTTGATGTGCACAATGCACACAGTGACTTTCCAGCTACTTACTACCGCATATTCCCGCATTTCTCCGAACTAATACAACTACGTTTGTTTTTCCGCGCCGTCAACTGATTATTTCATTCAGCGGTTTATGAGGAGACCCCATCATCATCAGGTTGGTTGGTTGGTTGTATTATGTTTGTTGGCTGTTAGTTGACTGGAGCGGCACTCGATGGTATATTTGTTGGTAGCATAGGCTTTGGTGGTTAGTAATAAACACGTTGCCAACGCTTTGTTGACGACAGTCTGCATTTGAAGCTGAAACGCGCTTGACGGTTGCACCTTTTGTGCTTTTTGCTGCGTGGAAGAAGTTTTAATAATTCATGTGTAAAGAGAAAAACGGTTACTTTGCGTGAAATGCAATAATGCTGTGGTCGCTGTAGCAGCTCACCAAATAGAACAATGGAAATACACTCGTACATATCCACAAGAAGTGACTAAACTAAAAATTATGAATCGAATCCAGTAGAATATACAAAGTTTTTCGAAAACAAAGTTAAATTTTTTTTGGCCCCAGTGTGAATGTTGAGCTGATGTTAATTTTTGTGTCCCAAAAACAATCATAAATTTTTTATACTCAAATATTTTTCTATTTGAAGTCAGTATTTTCAAAATTTTCAGTATTAATAATATAGCTAAAAAAACTAAAAAAAAAATTATTTCAAAATAACACATAACTATAAAAATACAACATCTACCGCAATTTGCGAAATACCGAACGCAAAAGTAGTGCTCTAATGTGAAATCCCGCTATTTGAAAGGATTTTCACTTTCACACGTATACGAGAAAACGGCAAAAAAACAAATAAGTTGTAATAAAAATAAAAAGTAAAGAGTGAGGAAAATCGGTCTGTGCAAAGTCATACAACGCGCACAACTTAAGCCGGCCACTTTTCGTCGCGCGAAACGAGTTCGGACACCAGTTCAAGCTTTACCGCACATGCACTATAAGCCGCCAAACAAATAAAACGAGGCAACAAACTTCACTACGTCTTAACTAAATTGTGCCAATTTGCTCTGGGCCTGTGGCACACGTCCCAGCGAATTAGTTCAAGGCTGTTGTGATTGGCGACCAACAGAGTGGCACAGAAGTTACTGTGCGACCACTACTACCACCACCCAAACAACTCAAAGTTTCATTCGCTAAGCAAACGAAAATCAATTGTGCAGTGCAATGCAGGTGATGGAAATATCATCGAAAGACATGGTAATTATGATTTGCAACACAATGAAATATCAAAACTATCACAAAGCACGTCTTTGGCATCGACCACATCCCGTTATTTTAGCGAAATTCACTCCTCACCTAGTTTTTCGGCACACTTTTTGTAGAGCAAACGGTGCAAAAAAACTGGTTTGATTCCAACCCATCACTTGTGTGAAGTTAACTTTATCTAGTCACAATCGCTCCATTCGCGCAGAAGTAGTTCTTCTATTTGCTTCGCACCTGTCGCCTGTCTATCCCCACTGATCGATATCTGTCGGTGCACAAGTGTTTAGACAAAATTTAACGGTTCATTTGCAACTAGATGCATACATATGTACGTCCAGTTTTTAGTAGCTGCATACAACAAAACTACTTTTACAATGTAATTATGGCCTCTTTAATGAATTATTGACATATAATTGTGACATATTTATGTGAAAGAAACAAATGTTTGTTGTCAACTACGCACAGTGGTCGAACTGCTTTTCTTTGCCGTGTATTTTCGGTTGGAAATCGTAAAATAATAGCAATCAACGAGGTTTTTGTATGTCAAGCAACCATCGAAAGCCTGGCCGTTTGAGTGTGAAATTGTAGCCGCAGTATTATGTACTAATCCCCTCTCGGGGGGGATGACCTTGCAAAGCTGAACATGCGGCGATGGAAGGAAGTAGCCTTAGATAGAGACGGGTGGCAAAAGGTTGTAAATGAAGCAATGGTTCACCAAGAATGTGATGCTAAGAAGAATACGAATTTGAAAATTTTTGGTCCCGGCGACACTGTATATTAAATTTCATAATGATTTATAAATTTTTCTAAATAAGATTTATAAAATTGAGAAAGAGAAATATCCATCCTTAACTCGTGGACAAGTTGGAAGGATCCTGAATACCAGCTATGAGTTTCGAGAGTTTGGATAAAAAAAGACACCTTAAGGACTGGCCAAACACTTCGTTATAGAGAAGTTTTTTTTTTTTGTTTGATGCAGAGCTTTCTTTTTATTTTTGAAAATGGTTTAAATGCTACAATACGATGAATGACCTTTTCAACCTCAGTAATTGAATTAAATTTTTGCGTAATTGATAAGCAACTAAGATTTCCGCCACAATTTGGCCACGTACGGACGCAAAATTAATCATTCAATTTTGTTTTTGAATAACTTTTTTACTAAAAAAATTGAGATTTTGAGTAATGAAAATCTTTATTTTGACTTAACGCGCTCCATTACATGTCTGTTTGTATACTGCAGCTGTCGAGTTCTTCTTCTTCTTAATTGGCGCGATAACCGCTTACGCGATTTTAGCCGAGTTTAACAAAACACGCCAGTCGTTTCTCTCTCGTGCTAATCGGCGCCAGTTGGATCGCACCAAGTGAAGTCAAGTCCTTCTCCACCTGATCTTTCCAAAGCAAAGGAGGCCTTCCTCTTCCTCTACTACCACCAGCTGGTACCGCATCGATTACTTTCAGAGCCGGCGCGTTTGTATCCATTCGGACGACATGACCCAGCCAACGTAGCCGCTGGATCTTTATTCGCTGTACTATATCTATGTCGTCGTAAAGCTCATGTAGCTCATCGTTCCATCGCCTGCAATATACGCAGGCATCTTTCTCTCAAACTGTCTAGTTCACAATTGTCAAATATTATATGATTGATCTACGACACCATTTGCAAAATCACCATATCGACCTTACAGTCCACAATGGACCATTGCCTCCTCTACAATATGCCTCCATTTATCTCTTCTGATAGGGAGATTAATTTTGCGCGACCTTGTACAATTCTTTTATCCTCACTGCAACAATATTGTCAATTTGAATGTAAAAATTTACTGCAACCTTGTCTGAAGTTGGTTGAAAATCTATTGTTTTGGCTTCCGGTAAATTTGACATTGGTTTAAATTTCGTCATCTCAAAGCTATATACATACTTATATAATTGGCACGTACACCCATTTTGGGTGTTTGGCCGAGCTCCTCCTTCCATTTGTGGTGTGCGTCTTGATGTTGTTCCACAAATGGAGGGACCTACAGTTTCAAGCCGATTCCGAACGGCAGATATTTTTATGAGGAGCTTTTTCATAGCAGAAATACACTCGGAGGTTTGCCATTGCCTGCAGAGGGGCGACCGCTATTAGAAAAATGTTTTTCTTAATTTTGGTGTTTTCACCGAGATTCGAACCTACGTTCTCTCTGTGAATTCCGAATGGTGGTCACGCACCAACTCATTCGGCTACGGCGGCCATTTGAAAGCTATACTTTATGGAAAAATATGTTTCGTAGTTAAAATAACATCGTCACGGAGAGAAGAGGAACTCTTTATAGAGGAGCTCGTTGTAGAGGCGTTTAAATATATGGAAACACTAGAAAAATTTAAAAGAGAAATCTTCACCATAGGAGATTCATTAAGGTGGCATCTGACTGCACTTTAAAAACGAGGCAGCAGTCGGAAAATATATATCTCAGAGAGAATTTTACGGCAGAATGCAACAAATTACCGAAAACCAAGAAAGATTGAAGTCAGTATTTGTTTATATAACAAAATTAGTGATTCTCGTAAACTTTTCGAAAAATTATATAGTACGTTTATGGGAATCACTTCAATAAATTACTTCATCAGCCTGCGTTGTCTTTTAACATGCCCCTCACCGTTAAACCAGTTCAAAGTGGAAAAATCGAGTTTAAGGAGCAGCTCAATAAATGCCGGAAACAGAGACCTATGAAGGTTTTTTGATCCAATTAGAAGATTCGGTTAAAAAAAATAGATGTATAAAATTTCGCCTCCATTCCTGTTGCAAATTGATCGACCCTCGTACATACAGGTATACACATCTGTGTTATTTTCGACCGTTGTTTTAGAATTTGCGCCGCCATTGCTTCATCACCAACGCGAATTATGATTTTTCAAGTTTTGATGTTCAAGCACTCGTACATACATATGTATGTATGTATGCACTTCTTCATACATACACACAATATTTATAGTGCAAAAATACCAATCTCTTTCTTTTTTCTGCTAACTGTTCCGCTAGTTTAGCAACCAAGCGCAGCCGATACCCGTGGACTTGCGGTTTTCTTGTTTAAATGTATGAATAATAACTTACAAGTGATAGTGAAAAGACAAAACAGTTAATTAGATTTCTTTCCATTTTTCTTGGCATTAGTTATTGCAGTTAATACTTCAGAAAAAGATTTGCGTAGAAAGTTTTGCAGAGTTCTGCATACAAATCGTCAGAGGGCGAATGGTACTTACTGGCAAACAATTGATACTTACTGTAAATATGTATGTAATTGGTTCAGAATTGAAATTATAAATATTCGCTTGAATTGAGAGTATAAGTCTTTTGATACGACGTATTATCCGCAAGCGGCAGGCTAATCACCTACCCTGCTAGAAATCAAATAGATTAACGAAACCAACGCAAGATAAGTCTTGTCGAGACCCTATGCTCCCGAGCGGAGTGAACAAGGAAAAAAAATTATCCTCAAGATTTTGAGCAACTAAACGCTAACATTTCCAAAAATTTTAATCTATTGTGTAAAGATATTCCCCCCGCTAAAAACGATGTGACGCATACAGATTTGACACTTCCCTCAGCAACAAATGGTGCAGGCGGAAAACTATTTGACAACTATTCACCAGATCAGGAACAATGCTTTTACGTAAGGTCCAAACTCTTGGCGACTTTCAATCGGTTTTTACTTTGAGTAGTAACGTCCATTTGGGGGCAAGCTTAAGTGGAATGGCGAGCCGTGGTAGCCACTCCGACATATTTTACGTACAAGCTGACGGAGGTGATACCGTCTGTTCGCCACCTTCTGGCAAGCAATTTGTATGTTTTTAGAAACTTGGCGACCTGATGATCATGTCAACCGAAATATAAGTTTAAACATTTGCCTAGAATATCTTAACCCTTAATGATGAAGGCGCGCGCCTCTACACGTGTAGTTGATATCCTTGCGAAACTCGAGAAATATGTATATTTTAGCTCTTATAATTGGATTGATGATGGGAGAAAAGCCTCGTTGCCAAACTGATATTGTGATTCATTCTCGATAGTCCTTATCAAAACGAGATTACTTAGGGTCATGGCTTCTAGCTTAGCTTCTAGAAATTAAACGGAACCAGATTAAAAACAATTATGATGCGGTGGTATGCGCGGAAAAGATATTTAAATCCAACTGTATTTTATGCAACGAAAAATTATCGCACTTACAGTATTGGCCAAAACTAAAGCACCCCCCTATTTCAAATAATGCTAAATCTCTCAATCAAACATCTTGAAATATGGCATATACATATGTCATGTGTTTCCTTGTTACTTAAGTATTTATAAAATATAATACCAAATATACAGCGTTTTGGTTATACTGAAAAAAAAATTTAAATGTTTATATTATTTAAAAACTGAATGGTCAAAACTAAAGCACCCCACATTTTTTTTTTCTTAACTACGGCTTTGTTTTATTGTTTTTAAGTTAATTTCTCTTCCTAACGGTATTTAAAGCTGAGTCAAAGTTCGTTAGAATAATTTGTGCAAAACACGTGCGGATTTAGTAGGACAAAAATTTCATAGAAATCAGCAAATATGGCAGAAATGCGTATTCATGAATTTAAATATAAATAATAAGCGATTGGCAAAGTGGTTTATCGCGACACAAAATTAGTGAGAAATATTCAATAAATATTGTAGAAGTGTAATATCGCGACTTATAAAAAAATTTGAACAAACGGGTTCTATTTCTGCAATCCATAGTGGAGGAAGGCCACGAAAGACTACACGACAAGACGACTCCACGATTAAAAGAAAAATTCAGAGTGATCCCACAGTCTCTTCTGAACAAATAAAAATTGATTTAAGTTTGCCGGTAAGTTCTAGAACGATCAGAAGACGAGCAGTGGAGGCCGGACTTTTCAGTCGACGACCTGCTAGAAAGCCATTTATTTCCGCCAAAAACAAAAAAGCGAGACTCGAGTTTGCGCAATTGCATATTAATTGGACAGCTCAAAAATGGAAAACTGTATTATTCTGTGATGAATCCAAATATAATTTGAAACATTCAGATGGAATAAGGCGAGTAAGAAGGCCAAAGCAACAGCGACTAAATCCGAAGTATTGTTTCGGAACTGCCAAGTATGGTGGGCGGAACATTTTGGTCTGGGGTTGTTTCTCTGGCCAGGGTATCGGGCCTATTCATCGAATAGAGGGAATTATGGACCGTTTCATGTACACAAACATCCTTAAAGATGTAATGCTACCACACGCTGAGGAGGAAATGTCACTGAGATGGAGGTTCCAGCAGGATAATGATCCGAAGCATACCACTCGGCACTGTAAAACGTGGGTACAGCAAAATGCTATAGAGGTCTTGGACTAGCCAGCTCAATCTTCCGATCTCAACCCCATTGAGAATTTGTGGGAGATTGTAAATTCGAAAATTAATAGGGAAAATTGCAGCACAAAGAAAGCCCTGTTTGAAGCGGTTAAAGAAGCCTGGTGCAACATTTCTCCGGAAATTATTAGTAACCTAATATCTTCTATGCCAAAAGGATGTTCTGAAGTTATCAAAAATAATGGGTTTAGTACAAAATACTGAAGAATAAAAACAATTATTTACGCTTTTAATGGGGGGTACTTTAGTTTTGTCCAGACAAGTTTTGAATAATATTAATATTTTTTAATTTAATTTTTAATATAAGAAATGTTGAAAATTGTTTGTGATATTTATTAATCACCAATATAATAAGAAGAAACAAGGTGTAAAAGTAAGTAATATTCGATGTTGTTTTATTGAGTTATTTGACATTATTTGAAATGCCATTAGGGGGTGCTTTAGTTTTGGCCAATACTGTAGGTAATCATTTTCAATCCATAAAGGGTGTATCATTTCGCGTTAAACTTAGTTGCTCGTATTGCAGTAAATTGGCTATGTTTCTGTCATGGAATGTACTAAGCAATCAGCATGAGTCTACAGAAAAGCGTGACCTGATATCACAAAGATGAAATGAAACTAAACTCCTGCAAGAATGAAAGGGGAAGATATGAAAATTAGAGTGTGATTTTAAGAAGCTATGCAAAGAACTGACCGAGAGGAAACTATCAAAACAGCTAACTTTTGTTAACAAAAATCTTCAAAGTCAGGTTAGGTTGATTTAAACTTAGAATAGAAAAATATTTCTCCAAAAAATATAAACAAATCTGTAAAATTACTTGAGCTAAACAACTCATTTTATTAAATTTACTGAAAAGTTGTATTCGTAATTTGCGCAACCTTCTGTACTCTCTCAACCATGAATTTCCTGGAGAAGGCCTCGTCTCAGGATTAGCAAATTATTAGCAAACCTGCAAATGCGATTTTCCTTTTCGTCAATCAATGAAGTTTATTATCTTGATAAATGCCTCAATGTTAGGAAAAATAACATAGCTCAACCAATGTTCTCATTCATCAATTTACACCATCTAGCTATCGGTGACAACATCCGATGAAGCGACGCTTGGAGTGTTCGAGAGAAAGATTCTGCGTAAGATTTTTGGACCTTTGCACGTTGGCAACGGCGGATATCGCAGGCGATGGAACGATGAGCTGTATGAGCTTTACGACGACATAGACATAGCGCAGCGAATAAAGATCCAGCGGCTTCGTTGGCTGGGTCATGTCGTCCGAATGGATACAAACGCTCCGGCTTTGAAAGTATTCGATGCGGTACCAGCTGGTGGTAGCAGAGGAAGAGGAAGGCCTCCTCTGCGTTGGAAAGATCAGGTGGAGAAGGGCTTGGATTCACTTGGTGTGTCCAATTGGCGCCGGTTAGCACGAGAAAGAAACGACTGGCGCGCTTTGTTAAGCTCGGCCAAAATCGCGTAAGCGGTTATCGCGCCAATTAAGAAGAAGAAGAAGAAGATATCGGAGAACCCAAGCTTGTTTTGTTGTAACTCGTCTAAGAGCGTTTATTTTATCTCATTTCGAATGTATATTTTTAATATTATATAAGTGTAGCAAATAAAAAACACTTTCTTATATAAAGGGTTTTTAATAAGAGGTGTTATTCTTAATATGAATGATCGGATGTTTATTTAATTATAAAGGGGAAAGTATGCCGTTAATAGTGGAAAATAACATCAGACAAATGGCATGAAATTTTCCATAACCGAATTGCAAAGTGGCTGCCCTTTGTCCTCGATAGCCTCACGAATTCCATCTTTGAGGTCTTGAATCGCCCCTGGGCTGTTGGCGTTGACCTTCTCTTTCACGTGGCCCCAAAGAAAAAAGTCACAAGGTATTAAATCAAAAGATCTCGATGGACAATTGTGATCACATCTTCGTGGGATAACACAGCCCGGAAACTTTTCACGTAAAAGAAGAATGGTTTCGTTGCTGCTCTGGCACGTAACGCCGTCTTGTTGAAAATAAACGTTGTCCAGATCAGTACCATCCAATTCCGGCCATAAAAAATCGTTAATCATCTCTCGATAGCGCAATCCATTCACATGTAACACCTGTTATTGGAAAACCCTTTTTATATTATATACCTATATATATATATTTATAAATTGGCGCTTACACCCTTTTTGAGTGTTTGGCCGAGCTCCTCTTCCTATTTGTGGTGTGCGTCTTGATGTTGTTCCACAAAATGGAGGGACCTACAGTTTCAAGCCGACTCCGAACAGCAGATATTTTTTATGAGGAGCTTTTTCATGGCAGAAATACATTCGGAGGTTTGCCATTGTCTTCTGAGGGGTGACCGCTATTAGAAAATCTTCGAATACTATGCAATAAAATATGCCAACTGAGTCACGCTCTCTTAGTATATCTTGTCCTCTATATAACCATCGTTTCTACATGTCCGAGAGGCATATACACTGAACCCATGAATTGCTCGCAGTTAGCCACGCCGAAGAGTGGCAGCACCACTTGCATATCACTAAATTCATTGTTCACTTAAGGCTATTGGGCTCTCATTTCTTTCTCTTTGTCTCAATATTAAGAAAATCATATGGATGAAGTCTTACACTTTTTTTAGTAATGAGTTTCAAATGTTTTCGATGTAATACATTTTTATTAAGAACTATCTACTACTTACTATTTAATTTATTTACAGGAAGTCTGTTCGAATTCTATATCCGATCTAAAAGTGGATGCATCTTTTCGAAAAATTGCAAAAAATGCAATTTGCTTTCATATTTGGAAAATCGAGGAGGATCGTTTGGAGGCCGAGCCAAAAGCGCAATATGGCAATTTTGTTGACGACTGTGCATATATTATTTACGCAGCAGGGCCAAAGGGCATCTACGTCAATCAGGATACCATAGTAAGGGAAAGGACGGGCATTTACCTAGACTTATTATATTAAACTCTTCTATTTATCACAAAGACACGTGAAACAAAACCTGGCACTTATCTAGAACGTTTTATACACTTCTGGCTGGGCGAGAAGGTTTCTGAGCAGAAGCGTTCGAATGTTGCGCATAAAATCCAAGAGCTGGACTCATACTTTAATAATGTAGCCGCTGAATATCGCGAGACGCAGGGAAACGAGAGCGCACGTTTCTTGTCCTACTTCAAAAAAGGTTTCACGTAAGTAATTCTTGTTGCAAAGCATTAATAGAAAGAGCTCTTAATAAAGAAGAAAACATGGTAGCATTCTTTCAAGCAATTTGGTTGGTTCAAAAAGTTCAAATCGCCTCTACCAACTACATGGCCGCAAATGGCTACGTTGCATCGAAATGGATAGCATTTCCTGGGATTACTTCGGTTCGGACTATATCATGCTGCTAAAAACTGAGACGAATACTTATATTTGGATTGGCCGCTCAAGCAGCACGGCCGAACGACGCAGCGCACTCGATTGGGTTACCAAGCTAGGAGTTAATGCAAGCGATGTAACCATTGTGGACGATGGTTACGAACAGTCTATGCCCGAAAAGTTAAAGAATCAGTGGAACTCATTTCTACCGCTTAGTCAACGAGTCGTCAGTCAAATATCCGCAATTCCGGAGAAACAGCATAGCAACAAACTGAAGATCTATAAATGCGGCTATCGTGGGACACGATTGCATTTAGATCAGCTTGATGTGGTCATACCGACAAAAGAAGATTTGAGTGATACAACCACGGCTTATGTGTTAGACGGTTGCTCACAAGGCGTTTGGCTGTGGGTTGGAAATATGGCGCCACATCAGGACAAGATCAGCGCTATGGGCAATGGACGAGCTTTTGTTAAAAAGGTTGGTTGTAAATTGGTAGTCTTTTGTCGATTTGATCGTGCAAGAGGTTCAAAATGAAAATTTACAATTCTCTTGCAGAAAAAGTATCCGTACTCAACGCCCGTTATACGAGTGGTGCAAGGTCATGAGACTATAGAATTCATACGTCTCTTCCCAAATTGGCACTCAGATGCGACTGAGTCCACAAGTCCCACAAAACCGGTATCGACAATATTTAAACGTTTCGATGCACTCACGCTTAGTCAACGTCCGAAGATGGCCGCAGACACGCAACTCATTGACGACGGAACAGGTGAACGTAAGATCTATCATGTGACCAAAGATCAAGTTATTGAAAAACCACAATCCAAAACGGTTATATTTATAACTAATCACTGTTATGTGGTCGAATATACCGTTATGGTGAGTACTTTAAATTGCTACCGGCATCAAAAATTACAGCTCTAATAATTCACTGATATTTTCCTAGCTACCAACTACAAGCCTCGCCGACGCACAAAATGTGGGCATCAGCACGATCATCTATCAATGGAACGGCTCCGAGGCCAATACTGACGATATAGCAAATTGTGAGCGCTTCGCCTTGAACACTTTCGAGAAACTCCATCAAAAAGCTATGTTTGTGCAAATGAGCGAATGTGATGAGACGCCACATTTCCTACAGATCTTCGATGGCAAATTAATTATTCTTCAAAGTGAAAAGACCATGTCGCACCATAACAATAACTTGAACAATGTTAGCAATGAATTGGCGCTAATGAATAGAGATTACTTTGTTTTGCGCATCTATGGCGATACCAGTTATAATTCCAAAGCTGTTGAGGTCTACCCCTTGACCTCAATGAGCGCCAAAGAGTGCTACGTGGTGAAAACAAGCCATGTTTGGGTGTGGTGCGGTCAGAGTTCGACGGGTGATGCACGCGAGATGGCAAAAAATGTTGGCAGTCTGCTTGGTGAATGTTCGCTGGTGGTTGAGGGTAAGGAGCCGAAAGAATTTTGGCGTTCAGTCACCCTATATATGTCACAACCTATTATCAATAGCGGCAGCGCTTCTAGTGGCAGTAATAATAATTGTGCGTCGCCACAAAATGGTTCTTATGTTAACAATATTAATAGTGCTACAAAAATGCGTCTACAACCGCAACTCTTTTTGACCTGGTTACAACGTGGCAAATTCCATGCGCAGGAAGTTATTGGCTACGAGCAAAGTGATCTCGCGCCAGAATCCATTTATGTACTCGACACTGGCTTACTTTCATATCTTTGGATAGGCAGGCAAGCATCTACCTATGAAAAGGATAAATATATTAAGATGGCTCAATATTATCTTGAGTCGGTGCCTATTGCACGTCGGCCCACTACAGCTGTTGCCGTAATTAGACAGGACGATGAGCCGAATACGTTCAAAGGTCTATTCGAAAATTGGGATCACAATCAGTGGAATGTAAGTGAAGATTGGTTTTCAAGAAGTAAAATTTTTTTTAATGCTGATATTATTTTTTAGAACTATGTTAGCTACGAGCTGAAACGACAAGCTTTTATGAAACAAGGAAATATGTCAAACGTTAATGGCACAATTACGAATGGAGTAAATGGTAATGGCATAATACCATCAGTGCTGAAAAATCATCAGAAAGACTTTGATCTTCATCATAAGTACCCGATAGTTATATTGCAGCAAGAAATCGATTTATTGCCGCCAGAAGTGAATCCCTTGAAACGAGAGGTAAATGTTTTGGAATACAACAATAGCAATGCTTATGACTTTGAGATTTAGGTAAAAACAAGAAACTGCATAGTTTGTGAGAGTAGTAATTTTTTCAGCGATTTAGTCCCATATAAAAATTCATTACCGAAACAGTACCTTAAACCCTACAATAATCCGGTTAACTATAAAAACCTTTAGCCATGAAGGCTACACTATCACAGCTAGATTATTTACTATTCTCTATTGAAAAGGGCGAACTTGAACTGCGCTAGGTGCTATAAAGTTACACTATACTCCAAGAAATTTCGTAGCACACATTAGGAATTTCAGCATCACATATTGTAAAAAAACATAACAGGATGGAATGGCGATATCTGTAAATTCTTCTACTCGATTAAGCCCTTTTCTAAGCCACGAGGAATTTAGTCTGATCGACAAGCTGATAATTATTGAAAAGTATCGGAAATGATCAGGTTTTGAAACTTGCTTACGAAAAAAACTTGTAAAGTAGAGTCAATTAAGAGCGCATACTGACAGTTGGCTTAAGCGTACCCTGCTGAATATTACCAGGGAAGGCTTCGGCTGAGAAAAAGTGATGTCATCTAAAAACATGGAAGAGCCAAAGCTGCAGCTCCCATTCACCCAGCTACCAAGAGATGGTATCACTAATGTGATCAAATTCGAAAAGAAGTTCAGAATTGAACTGAGCAATAAGTTGAACTAGAGTAGGCCTGCATTTGAAAAGAAACTCCATGAGTGTACCCTGCACTGGTACACAAATGGTTCGACGACCCCAGAAGGCATATTCGCTGGGATGTATGGCCTCAGAACCAAACGGTATGTGCCGATGGGTAGTTTTCCAAGCAGTTTTCAAGCGAAGATGTATGCCGTTTGTCTATGTGCAGAGATAAACTTAGACAGGAATGTCCGGAATGAGCGAATTGCCATTCTTAGTGACAGGCAGGCGGCACTCATGACCCATATCGTCCTGTGAGATCAAATGCTCATTGGTACTTGAATGTATCGAGAATCGTAATCTCTTAGGAACGCGCAAATGCATCCGGCTAATTTGGATCCCAGGAAACGGGGGTATAACTGGGAACGAAGTAGCAGACGCATTGGCGAGAGCGGCTGCGGCCTCGCCTTTAATAGGACCCGAGCCCTTCATTGCCATGGGACAACACACCATCAAGGAGAAGCTCAGGAGTGAAGAGCTAGGGCTAAGGGAGGTTTGCTGGCACCAAACTATTGAGCTACGCCAGGCGAAATCCCTACTGGGAGGATACAACCAAAAGAGGTTTAAAAAACTCATAGCCCACCCCAACGATAATCTGAGAATACTCACGGGCATCCTCACAGGCATCCTCACAGGCCACCGCAGACTGCGAAGTCATCTCCATATGATCGGGATTTAGACTACGGACTCTTGCCTTTTCTGCGCTCAATCCCAGGAGACTCCATTGCACCTTCTCCTGGAATGCAGCGCTATAGCGCGGAGAAGGTTGAGGCATCTTGGCCAACTGCAGGCAGAGGAAAGGCACATACGCTCAATCCAACCCAGCTCTATCCTGAGCTTGAGGAAACTGGGCTTGGATGAGCTACTGTGATGAGTAGAGGGACACAAAAGACCATGAGGTCGAAGTGCAAACTTCATTCATATATCTGTCTATCTATCTAATTCCTACTATAACAATTTTAACTCGGATTTTTTATCGGAGCGCTTCATTGAAAGTATGCAAGAGATTAGTGAGCAACCAATTTTTACAGCAACCTGCCCAGTACAAGAACTTGAGAAAGCAGAATTATTGTTGGAATGCATTTTTTTATTATAATCTGGTATATAATTTCATTTATTTTTTTAATATAATATCCGGCATATGTCCGCCGCAGCAACGAGTAACATGGTCCATTCAATCAGTCCGTATGGCGTCAATGATGGCTTGAATACTGCAATAAATCGATAGCTAAGCGCGCTGTATGGCAAGTTGCCCCGTCTTGTTGGAACCAAATGTCGTTGATCTTTAATTAATTTTTAGATTTCAGATTAATTTTTGTAAAAAAACATTCAGTTAGCATGGCAGCTACTTCCTCATTTCGAAAAAAATAAGGATTGGTAAAGCCACCTGTGGTCTGTGAACTTCGTGAACAGATTTATTTTTTTCAAAGCAAATTTCCACAATTTGGAAGCATTGTTCTGGCGATAAACGATTAATAATGACTTTCACTATCTTAACCAAAGCTGAATTTGCCATTCTCAGTTGTCAAACCATAGTTATCGATATCGTTAGTTCTCACACACGTCATTAAATAATTACTACATGCACCCATATAAAAACATTTATTTTTGTTATTTTTGCAAACATAAAAATATACGATTGAAATGTATGTACCTTTTTTTCTTGAGCCATTGAACATTTTTGATTCGGTTTCAATTCGGCATTAAAACTGAATGTTCGGTCATTCTCTATATTTATCCAATAACTCTCTTCCTGTGGCACAAATCTATCCAAACTTCATCTTACCTAATCTTACGAAATTTAATTTATTAATGGCTTAATTTAAATTAATATTAATAATTTCTACTATATATCGAATTTTTATATTTTCTGCAAACAATTATATTTATACAGATTTTCATTTCATTCTTTTTTTTCATTTACCAGGTCCACTTGACGCATGATGACTTCGTGTCTCTCTTCAGCATGTCTTTCTGGGAATTCGATGAGTTACCCGTGTGGAAGAAGCAAGAGTTGAAAAAGAAATATAAATTATTTTAGGCACTAACCAGTATCCAAGCAAATATTTACATTTTTGGTACAAAAATTGGTAAAAAATGTTGTATTCAATCGCACTGAATACAGAACCTTGAAAATGTGAAATTTATGTATTACGTTATATATTTACTTTTAATTGTCACTGTTTACAAATTGAATTTTTGTAGTACTGAATTATTACATAACTACATATATAATTATACAAATGCAATTATTTGTTTTTATAGAATAAATATGTCGCATGAAGTATTTACGTGAATAAAAATTGTGTTTGCAAAAGAACTATTTTGTATATGTATATGTATATATATATTTTTTTCAAGCAGAGTTGCAGAAAGAGTTAAATAATTTTATACAAAAAATATTTTAAGGTTTTGAGGTTAGCTTTTATTAAGTGACGTTTATGTAATTTTGAATATCGCGCATGGATTACCTGCCGGGCTGTGTAAATTCCATAAGCATGTAGAACTCCTAAACAAAATATGATTAGAAGTACGCCCACGATTGGTGTTTAAGTCTTTGTCAAACCATTGATATGAGAAATGATTTATATGATGATGATATAAAATGATTTAATCTGCGTCAATTATCGCGGAATCAATCTTCTCACATTGCGTACACGATTCGATCAAGCGTAGTTAAAAAACTTCCGATACCCCAATTCTAACAAAATCCCGTCATAAGAGAAACAGCATAAACTTACACCATTTCTTTGACGATTTTAAAGCTGCTTTCATCAGTGTTGTATGAATTTAATAACCCACAAAACTTCTACGGCCATGCATAATAGCGTTGAAGAAAACCTTCTGCTACGAGACATGTACTACCCTATAAAAAAGCTTCAGACCAATCAAAGCAATATACTTAGCACAGGGGTAAATCATTTGGCCGGAAAGGATGCAATAGTCTACAAATAATTCTGGTAAGCCTTTGCTTGTTAGCTCATACTGCAGATGAAGAGCTTCAACTGCCAACCTGTTGAAACAGCACGTTTTCTGCGTCTACCGTTAGATGAGTTAGGCGAAGACGACCGGTGACGACGCCACACTGTCGGATTTAACTAAGCTGCTACAACAACAACAACAATGCCAGACAAATTTCTATCTCGATTGGTTGCAACATTCTACCATACGGTAGTCACACTTATTATATAAATCCATTCCAACGAAAGTTGGGGGTTCCGGTGCTTCCCCACCCTCCCTACAGCCCAGACATGCCCCCTCCGGACTTCTTCTTGTTCCCGCGCCTGAAAAGAAAGCTTAAGGGGAGGCATTTCGATTCCATCGAGGCGATCCAAAAAACTGTGACAGCCGAATTGAACGTGATTCCGGCGGATGAGATTAAAAAATGTTTTTTGCAGTGGAAGGACCGCTACCAGCGGTGTATTGACGCTCAAGGGTCCTATTTTGAAAAATATTAGTTGTATAAGCCAAAAGGTTTAATAAAACTGCTGAAAAAAAATAAGGCTCATTACTTTTCAATCAAACCCTGTATATTGATCAAGCCATGGAATGTCACTTCAGCAGCATCACCCCAGAATATATGAGAAGTGTTTTAAGTTGTTACAACAACAACAACATCCCAAGATCTTACTGCTTTCCAGTTTCGTTGATACCAAAACTATCGCGAACTGAAACAGGCAACTTACATTTCAAAACAAGCTTTTTCTGATAATGGGCGACCCTTAGCTTACAAACCAAACACTGCAGCCAATTTCTGTCTAGTCCTACTCCACGTCAAGAATCAACACAACCCAGTCTTGATAGGTATTTTGTCTACTTCAGCATATTAACCATAGTTTCATTCTTATATACAATTATAGTAAAACAAAAACAATAAAATCCCCCGACAATCGGTTCTACGTAACCGGAACGACCCGGATTTATATCCGCCCGAGGTCTGTCACTTCAGCAGCATTCCTCGTGTATGCATGTGGAATGTTTATGTTGTTACAACAACCACAAAAACAATCAAATTTCAACGATCTTAACAGATATATTTTGCATAAGTAATTTTATATTTTTAACGAAAGTTTAGTGTAACGCTTTCTCTTCGGAGTCTCGTGTTCATCTCTAATTTGCTTTGCAGTGCACAACACCATGCCGGTTAATTACTTTCCTACTTCTCCTATATTAATACATTTTGTAATTATTTTTCAACATTCCCAGAACAAATTCATTACAATGAGTTTAACACTTTCAACTTCGATAAAGCGAACAAAAGTGGCAACTTCATTATTCATATTCAACAATGTGAGAAAACGATACGTGCTTAAGTGCAAGTTGTAGTGAATAAATATAACAAAACATTTTTTTTTTTAATAAGTTAATATTACATATACATTCGTTTATATGCAAACATGCATGTGTATTTGATATTCACGGCACAATTTCTGCTTGAGCTTCAGTTGTAATATCCATAGACTCCACTTCTTCTGAGTCAGGTTCATCACCAGAGCCTACATATCAAAATAAAACAAAAACCCTATAGAACAAACTTTTGGAAAAATGTGTTTTATTACTTGGAAATAATAAATTTATTATGAACTCTAACAGTCCACCGAAGAGGTCGAAAAACATTTTCAGAATATTTTATTTATTTATATACTCCTTTTCGGCGTTCACCAATTACTGTGAATAACTGAATTTTATTTTTAAACTTAAGTATATGTAAGCACTTATGTATGCTAGTCAGATTAAATGGACCATGTAATTATTTGAGTATAATAACTATAATTACACAGATGAGCACGACGAAAATACAATTGACATCAAACTGAATGAGTGAAAATAAATGGTTGTAATACATATGTATTGTGAATGCACACATACAAACATACATAGAAAGGCATGTACATAGTAAGGTATAGAGATGAGATATAGTACATACATTAAGTCCTAATGATCTATTTTGTCCTCTCACTTTCACAATACTTCATGTAGAGTCTAAACAAAGTTCTTTCAGGAAATACAAGGCAGCAGTAAAATATGATAACCCAAGTCATATTAGAGAAGAATATTCGACGGTGTCTTTGCGACCATTTTCTTAGCTTGTGCGCATGACTTCGCTGCCTCAGTGCGCTAGCAAGACGGCTGTAAGCTTTCTTAGTTTCTCCTTTGAAAACGTATTTTTAATGGAATAATTTAAAAAAATATATTTTAAATTTGTTTTGTAAATATGTATGTAAATACATATATATACATGGTAAAAATAAAACTATGTCGGTCTTAGGATTCCTCTGAGTCGTCATCATCGTCTCCGCCACCTTAAATATTAAAAAATATTAAAACAAAATATTCTTAATATCTCTCCCTTGCATAGAGAAAAATCTCACCGAAAGCAAATAAGCCCGTAATAAAATCGAAAATAACTTGTAAAATATCAAAAAACATTTCCAATGATTGCTCTCGTATGAAGTAAATTACGGCTAATGATGCACATTTGTTTTCTATGCGCTCTATTGACCCTCGATTTCATACGCAAACTAAAGTTAAGCGTTTCAACTTATTCAATTTATAAGCCAGCATTTATAATTTTTTTGAAATAAAAATTGTTGTTGTTGCAACAGCTTACAGATCCCTGAATAGAGCTGTGAAGCCATCAGTCGTTGTAGTCGTCATTCTCAGCTAGCGATAGGCCCAGAAAATAGGCTATTTCTACAGGGTAGGACCAAAGAATGTGAAGAAAAATTTAATATCAGGGGTTTTCCTTCGCATATCGAACATTCATTTGTTGAATATTTCGAAATCAATTTTGAATAAATGTATTAAAATATAAGTAATTGCTTTTGGTATTGTATAGGTGCGATTAGTGAAATGTTAGTTGAAATTTAGTACGAAATGTATGCTTGTTTTCATGTCGCAACTTGACTGAAGCACTCACTTATAAAACGTAAAATAATGCTCAGAAGTTCCCAATCCTATATTATCTGTTTCAAATTCAAGCAAGTATGGAGCAAATCAATTGGATTTAAAACTAGGTTACCTGTATTCCTAATTAATTTGCACAATATTTTGTTGATTTAAGCCGATGTCCACTACTTAACTTACATATATAATTGAGGCATGCTAATAGATATACTTTAAAAATATTTGACGCTAGCTTTTATTGAAAACAACTTAGTCATTTGTCACTAATAACAGCAAAATTAACAAAATAACTTTTTACAGCTAATATTAATGAATTATAATTTTTTATCATAAAAAATTTAATTTCAGCAATTCTATAGTCATAAAAGAACTACGAACAAAACAGCAAACACATTCCTGCTAAACATCATAACCATACATTGGTCCTTCCATGTAAGCTTTATGTTGGTCGGGTGAATTGCGTCGTATGCGTCGCCCTATCGGTTCCAAGTCGGCGTAGCATTTTGGGAATACGCGCTCCACTGCTTCTTTCGCTTCAAGTTTGCTTACATTCCGCACTGCCAAAACTGATTGCATCGCTTTCGTTTTTACACAATTCTGATTTAAAAAATGTATTAAATTACTTCAAAAACTTCCAAAATATTTATATTATTGACCAACCTGATGAGCTTGTTTTATATCAAATATCGAAGCATCACCCTGCATCATTGCGCTTAAAAATGAACAATGTGCCAAATTTGCTGCTCTAATTTCAGTACAGGCTAAATGGTCGATGTTCCGGAAATCCAATTCATTGTTACAGTAATCGAACATGTGTATCATTTCATGTGTAAGCACACCCTGGACCATGCCTTCGTTTCGTGCCATGTTCTGGCATACAACAATTTGATTCAACACTGGATCATAGCCACCAGTTACGGTGGTATCACACACTTCGCAGGATATATGACGACGCAGGTCGATTGGACAACCAGAACTACGCAAAGCGCCCATCATTAGTTTCACCAAAGGACTATTTTTCACACACCAGTACACGTTACGCTCACATCTTACATTGTCGATATTTTCGCGTCCTTCCATACCTAGCAAAATCTTCGACCATTTGGGCTTGTATGTTTCTCCTCTTCTTTCGGGATACAAATCATAACCCCATTCTTTAAATCTTGACTTGAGTGTATCGCCATTATCACTTGCTGGGCCTGTGTTGGATGGATCCTCTGTGATCTCTACAGGGGAATCCACCGGTGTCTTCGCTTCAGCTTTGGTAAAAAGACCCATTTAAAACAATGCCGGTAATAACTTCTGGATACCTTTTAGAAGTTAAATAACAATATAACGAGAATAGTGTACGCCAGACAGCTGATCAACAGAGATGCCAAACTCAAATAAATCAATAGGGCTATCAGCATGAACCCGTTGCGTTCATTGCGGCAACGCATTTGACTGACGTTACCTGAAAATGTATTGTTCTAGCCACAATGGATGGCGCATATAAACAAAAAAAAACAGATGTTCTTGTCGTGAATGCAAATATTATATCGCTGTGCACAAAACGTTTTTTTTTTTTATTGTGAAATATATTATAAAATAAATGCGTATTGAAGCAAAAGAGGTTTCAGTAGAATTTATGATAATCGGAGATGGTGGGTGCGACCATAACTTCGAGATCGGGACGCATATTCATTTTCAGGACTACTTGGTTAAGTCTACACTTTTCTCTACTCTTTCAAAAGCTTTTATCGAAAAGGTTAGGGCGCATTTGAATTGACTTAATTAATTCATTTTCCAACTATTTTCTGCATTTAATTTGGTATAATAAAAAAAACATCATCGATAAAAATTAGTTGTCAATTGTGCACTCCGGCGTAGCGTACGGCACAAATGTGAAGCCTTTGAGTCAAATACACATAATACAATATATTTTGCTGTCACTCAAATTCGTTGCCGCAACGATCCCATTGTGACGGGCGTATTCCCCCAGCGGTGCAGGGGTTAGAATATGCCCGAGGTAAGGTATGCCTGTCGTAAAAGGCGACTAAAATCCAGGTCCACCAGTGCCTTAGTAGTATGGGTGCTCAACTGGCAGTATCATCGGATACGATGTCTCACCGAAGATCATAACTCGGTACCACGGGGAACAGGAGCCCTCAGAGTTCACTCTGGCCTGTTCTTTGGGAACGGCCCTTCGGAGAGGTTTTCGTGGTAGCTGTGGTTAAGACCTAAAGCGCGGGTAGGTTTTAGGCCGATGTGGAGTTGCATTGCAACTGGGTGCCGGGACCCATAGAACGGCAGAGGTATAGGTTAGCCTCGAGCCCTACCAAGGCGGTTAGTGTGTTTATGCCACACTGCCAATTGGTACCAAATATTGTTTGGATACCAGCAGGTACTCACGTAAAAAAACAGTGGATGTTGTTGTGACGGGCGTATCACGCTAGTAAACGTTGAGAACGTTTAATAAGTTTCGTTCCTTTCGGGAAAGGATAAAAAAGGTTTAATAATTATGTAATTATATGTAGTAACGAAAAGGTATAATGATTATTCGATTAAGCGCGGCGACATCCTAGTAGTGAGCAGAAGAATATTTTCTACCTGCCGCCAGGGATATGTAAAACGTGAAAGTTCTTTCATCTTCGAACTGTGTTAAGTACTGAATACAGTACTTTTCTTGTTTACCCTCAGTAATTTTGCCTGAAAACATTAATCAATGAGAAAAATAGAGTTTAGATTGAATTGAATGATTTCAACCTCATGGAGCCCATATTATGAGCCCAATATGGCAACATTTCGGAAATTATGTCATACGCCATGCGAAATGCTTCATATCTCATATAAGAAAAAAGAGGTTGTCTGTAAAGTCGGTTTACTGACGATAGTTTAACGTGATAAAGTCATAAGACAATACTAATTGAATGGTTGCATTTTTCAAAAGAAAATTTTAATTTTATTTGTTTGATAGATATTTTGTATGGATATAGAGAATGAGTTAGCATTAACATAACATAACATAACATAATAATATAACATAACATAACATAACATAACATAACATAACATAACATAACATAACATAACATGACATAACATAACATAACATAACATAACATAACATAACATAACATAACATAACATAACATAACATAAACATAACTATAACATAATATAACATAACATAACATAACATAACATAACATAACATAACATAACATAACATAACATAACATAACATAACATAACATAACATAACATAACATAACATAACATAACATAACATGACATAACATAACATAGCATAACATAACATAACATAACATAACATAACATAACATAGTATAACATAACATAACATAACATAACACAACATAACATAACATAACATAGCATAACATAACATAACATAACATAACGTAACATAATATAACATAACATAACATAACATAACATAACATAACATAACATAACATAACATAACATAACATAACATAACATAACATAGCATAGCATAGCAATACATAACATAACATAACATAACATAACATAACATAACATATCATAACATAACATAACATAACATAGCATAACATAACATAACATAACATAACATAACATAACATAACATAACATAACATAACATAACATAACATATCATATCATAACATAACATGCTGTTCAAGCAAGGTAACGACGCATGAGCAAGATAACGACGCATTTTTTGGTGCGTGCAGCTGGCTACATAGAATTATAAGACGTTATCACGTCAAAAAATAATAATAACATTAAAACAACAGGTATTATTAACAAACTTGGTTTTATTTTAAATTCTTCAAGTAAATCAAATTAATAATAATCAATAAGAAGGCATATGCAAATACAAATAAGTGAATTTATATATGTACATATGCGCATATACATACACATATACGCTCACTTAAGTAGGAGAGAGCAAGATGTCGAACGTTGCCGTTCGTTTGCTTTGTCGTTCGTTCCGCGCTTTCGCTTGCAGTTCATTCAAGGTAACGACATATGAGCAAGGTAACACTAATGAGCAAGGTAACGGCAATGAGCAAGGTAACACTTATGAGCAAGGTAACGACACATTTTTTCGTGCGTGCAGCCTGTTAAATCAAATTATAAGACGTTATCACGTCAAAAGAAAAAAAAATAAACTCTCTAAACAATGAATTTTCTATAATATACCTGAAGGAATTATTCCCATCTTTTGCAACAAATTAAGTTTTCGCACAAACATTTTAACCCGGCGTTTGTGGATATTAGGTGATAAATACCACAGAGGTAATAAAACCACTTCTAACCTTTTTTCTACAAAATATCGTGGCCTGCCGCTTCAAGTACCTTTCTTTATTGAAACAAAAAAGCACTCCCTGCGTTAAAGAAATATTTAATTAATTATACACCTATATATTATATGGTAATTTTTACCCGGTTGCGACCGTTTGTGCTTGAATTTGCCTACCCACAAGCCCCGGGTTAACGAACTTGTATACTTAATTAATAATTAAAATCAGCTGGACTACACTCACCTTCATAGTTTAACAGGCGACTGACAGCATCTGTCAAAATTTAAATTACATATATGCATCATATATTTTAAACAAATATCTCCAAAGTGTTTACACCATAACTTTTTGTATATGATAAGAAATAGTGCACTTTTGCACAGTTAGAACGCAAAGTTTTGAGAAAAGAAGGTAAAGAAGAAGTGTCAAAATTACATATAAATGCAAGAATTATAAAATTTATACAAAAATGTGAAACTTTTTGTAATGTACTAAAATAGACAATATTTTATTATAATAAAGTATTAGTAAATAAATATACCGCCAATATATGTAGCCACAAGTATTCGGAATTGTCCTAAAAACACCGACCACTTATGTTAACTCCTCGTTTTTAATGTAAACAAAGGTAGCGGAACGATGTGAGCGTTCTTCTATTTTATCCTTCTTTTAATAAATTTAACATTAGTACGACAATATTCATCGTTTCAGTATAAACATAATTTTTGTGCTGTGTGGTTCGTGATTCGCGACCGGATCAGCTTACATCTATATTTCACCCTACAAGTTTAATAAATAATACGATCACATAATGCGATCCGAGTGTCCTGTTATATATTAAACGTGTAGGGTGCGCCCTAAATAAGTGGTCCTGTTTCAAATTTTGTAATCAACCCTGATTTTGAATTTGAGTTGGCAGCACCGATAGGCTTTCATATTTCAATTCTCGCGCAAAATTCAATTTCTGTTTCCAACCGCTATTTGTGAGATACCTAAAAAGTGTGCAAGAAAGACAAAGTTTGAACAAACTAGTGAATTTGTATTCCGAAATTATAGTTTAGTAATATTATGTCACAGTTTAACTATTTAAACGAAATTGACAGCGCTTTAACGCTGGATGGGGAAATTACACGTGGGCCCCCTCCGCGGTGGCAGAAAAAATTGGAAGCTTCTGCTTTGGCGAATAGCCTTAATGGAAGTCTAAGTGCGTCCCGTTCGGTGTTGTCCATGTCATATAACACCAGTTTTTCTGGTGTGGTACCAGCGACAAAAACTCCGCGAAAGGTTGGCGGCGATGCGAAGTGCAAGAAAACACCCACACCTAACAAAGGTGCACGGACGCCGAGCGGTGGCGATCGCTTCATCCCAAACCGTGGAACCAGTAATTTCGAGCTGGGCCATTATTTGGTGATTATAATTGTAACTCAAAAATAAGAATAGAAATATTTAATTTTTATTTCTAACTATAGATTAAACAAGAACCGGAGAAATCTGAAAATGATGATAACAATAGTAACGATATCAACAAAAAAACGCCTTCAAAGAATGAGCGGCAGAAACTTATCGCGGAATCCTTGCAAGTGGGTGATCCTAAAACCACACGCATTTTATGCTACCAAAATAAAGCACCTGCTGCACCAGAATCGCATCAAAATCCATTGAAAGTGGTTTACTCAATTAACACACCTTTATCGACTAAGAGTGGCTCTCGTTATATAGCCAACACTTCCGATCGTATACTTGATGCGCCCGACATAATAAATGATTATTACCTAAATTTAATGGATTGGAGCGCTGATAACATTGTTACAGTAGCCTTGGGCAATGCAGTTTATTTATGGAATGCAGCAACAGGCAATATTGAACAATTGGTTGTGTATGAGGAAGGTGATCACGCCTGTGCTCTCTCCTGGGTTCAGGAGGGTCAAATTTTAGCAATAGGAAATACTACTGGTGCTGTAGAATTGTGGGATTGTTCGAAGATCAAACGTCTGCGAGTGATGGACGGACATTCAGCACGTGTTGGAACGTTAGCTTGGAATTCATTTTTGGTTTCATCGGGCAGTCGTGATAGGTCTGTCATACATCATGATGTACGGGCACGCGAACACAAAGTCGCCACACTAACTGGCCACACACAGGAAGTTTGTGGACTTAAATGGTCGACCGACTTCAAACACCTTGCAAGTGGTGGCAATGATAACTTGGTTAATATATGGGGGGCTGTAAGCGGAGGTACTGGCAGTGGCACAGAACCTTTGCACGTGCTTAATGAGCATCAAGCAGCGGTACGTGCCTTAGCTTGGTGTCCTTGGCAGCCGAATCTATTGGCTAGCGGTGGTGGAACAGCTGATCGCTGTATTAAATTTTGGAATGTAAACAATGGTTCCCTCGTTAAATCAGTTGATACAAAATCTCAAGTCTGTGCACTTTTATGGTCACGGAACTATAAAGAGTTGATCTCTGCCCATGGGTTTGCAAACAATCAGCTAACGATTTGGAAGTATCCCTCCATGGTGAAACAGGCTGAACTGACTGGGCATACATCACGTGTGCTACAAATGGCGATGTCACCGGATGGAAGTACGGTGATAAGTGCTGGTGCAGATGAAACTCTACGACTATGGAATTGTTTTGCACCTGATCCGTATACTGCGAAAAAGGCAAGTGCGGGGGCAAGCAAGGCTAAACAGAGCGTTTTCCGTCAGAGCATACGATAATTGCAGAAAGGGAAAACAATATAGACTAATAAGAGGGTTAATACCGTCTAATAACAACGAACAACAATATTCCAAATTTTCAGCAGAATCTAAAGTAATGAATTTTATTTATTTGTTGAAAGTTATCATATGAAATATGCAATGTGAAGTGAATAATTGCATGCGTCCCAGGGAAAGCGGTAATATGATATGAATAGTTTTAGTTCATAATTTATGGTAATGAGGAATGTATATGTTCAGATTAATCATCAGTCACATCATATCGGGTGTCTTGCCATACTTCAAACTTTTTGTATTAAAAAAAAATATCAATTCTCTGACGATATTCTTCACCACGTATCGGTCACACGTAGAAGAAGTTAATATATCTTGTTTTTCATTGGAACATATTTGTAGTAGTATAATTATCGATATTGAAATGTATGTGTGTTGGCACATTTCATATTAAAGCTGTTTATATTGTAATGAATAATAACTCATTGTCATTTTGTATTTTTAAGCATCTTTTTCATGTATTCGCATTTATTTTTAAATTTCGTTTGTATTTACTAATTTTTTAGATGCAAGGCTTATGTGCACTTGTCATGTAAGGCGAATTAGGTACAGGCCTTAGCACTTTAATTTCTATAATATGTATTTTTTATATGTAATGCTTCAATGTAGATTTTTTCTAATAAAGGCAAAGTTTATACTTACATTTTATTTATTTTTACGCCAGAGTCACATCCGTGTAAGACAAGCTGGACTTATTGTGTGAATGAAAAGTGATAATGATCAAATTTTACCAATGGAAAAACAAATGGAGAATACGGAGAGCTTGTGCAGTCCCTGGGTAATACTCTATGCTATCCTACATAGCCTTGCAATCAAGCAGTAACCGTCTGCAACGAAATAAGACAGAAGTGTATGGAACGTAATTGTTATTGTTACATGTAAACAACAATAGGTTGAGAGAAATGCTTACGAATTGCTTCTCGTACTTTTAAGAATGGAAAGTATTTCAAACCGACATCGAAGATAATATTTATATCCGGCCAAGGACTGTCACTCCAGCAGCATTCCTCAAACATTTTTGCAAACAACAGAATTTTTACCACGCCGAGGGAACAAGGTAGATAATACAATCATCCGTAGCAACATACCTATATTTATTGGTTGTTGTTGTTGTTGTAGCAGCACAAACATTCCCCATACATCCGCGGGGAATGTTGCTCGAGTGACAGTCCCTGGCGGAATATAAATCCAGGTCGTTCCGGTAACCCAGAACCGACTGTCGTGGGAATGTATTTATTGGTCTAACGAAGCAGTTGTAGTAAGCATTTAGTGTATTTGTGGGATAATTCTTTGAGTCCCAAAAGCATACAGGTAGGCGGTATTGAAGGTTTTAAAACGTACTGAAGACTAATTTGACGTATGAACTCTATATCGAATGCTTACACTCTCAAAGGACTGCATGTATTGCCATCACTGGAACATGTAGAACTTGCCCCAGTGCTGCCCTGAATGTCGTTTGGCATTTGCTTCCCATCGACTTTTACATTATTTCCCGCAAGGGACATGACAGCATTTTTTGGCAGTTAACACCGTATTTTTTTTTTGAACTTCGGACAGATCTGTCTGGTATCAAAACGGCGCTTTAGTGCAACTTGGCGAGTGCCAGACTGGTATAACCATTTCACCTACCCTACCTACACTATGGAGCAAAAGTGAGCACAAAAAAGATATTTAAAAAGGTTCAGCAACAATTTTAATACCGCTTTTAAGTTTTTAGCATTATTTATTTTTTATATTACTATACTTAGGTAGGTGTAGGAACTTGATTACATTATACTTATAAACTTCTTTATTATTAATAAATAAAAAAAAACCAAAAAAGGACATGTGTTCAGTTTTGCACTCGCTTCGAAATTCAAATTTAAATATACATAGTTAAAATTTTAATAGCTCGTTATTCCTTCTTTTGCCTTTATTGTTGCACTCACACGTTTCGGCATGCTTGCTATTAAGTTTTGACACGTTTCTACCGGTATTTCTTCCCAACTTATTTGAACTCTTTCCCACAGTTCATGAATGCTATTTGGGTCCTCATCAAAGTTACCTAACCGTCATTTCACTATAGACCACAAGTTTTCTATAGGATTGAGGTCAGGGCTTTGAGATGGCCACTCAATGGTCTCGTAATTCTGGGTTTTTAGAAAATTTCGGACGAGCTTTAAGGAATGCTTGGGGTCATTGTCCTGTTGGAAAATTACTTCATTCTCTGGAAATTCCATTTGACCCAAAGCTACCGGCATATTTTCGTACAGAATTTGATGATACACCTCTTTCGTCATGATTCCTCTAATAAGCTCTAAAGGTCCTACTCCGAAATAGGAAAAACTTCCCCAGACCATCAGTGATCCGCCACCATGTTTAACCGTTTCTATTAACCTGATGACTCTGGGTGGCTCTTCCTGTGTCAGACCAAAAATATCGTATGCCATCTGAGTTAATCCGATTAATTTTGCATTCATCAGACCATATCACTCATTTCCAGTCTTCTATAGTCCAATGCTGATGAGCTAAGGCAAATGACATTCGAGCCTTTCTGTTTTTGACAGAAAGTTTTGGCTTTTTGGGCTTTTTGGCGGCAAAACATCCAACTTTTTTTAGTGCCCGACGCGCGGTCCAAGCAGTAGCCTTATTTCCTATGCTTTCAGCAGCTTTTTTTTGGTGTTTTGGTTTTTCCAGCCATTAAACTTCTGGTCATGTGCCTTGCATCTTGGTCAGATAGGATACGAGGGCGGCCATTTTCTGCACTTGGCCCTTTCAAATTTTTATTTTTTTTAATTTTCATCACCTTAGCTTGAGATATACGTAGCTCAGAAGCAATTTGTCTCGTTGATTTGCCTTCTAAAATTAATTCTCCAGCTTTTACCACTTTTTCATAATTAATTTTTCGCATTTTTCACAAAATATAAATTTTACTCACAAAATGAACCTTAACGAATGAAAACCACAACGCAACAGAAAAATACAGGAAGTAACAAATACAAATCCATCGAAATAAATAAACTTGTTATTGTTATTAACGGTTAACTTCCAAATCATAAGGGGAAATAGAGTGAGGGCAAAAGTGATTACATGTTGCTCTTAAATGCTCGCTGCTTGCAAATTCTTCTGTAACACACTAATTCCAAAAAAGGTGGTACCAGTTTTAATAAAAAACCATGCATAGCGCTGAAATTGATTATAATACAGCTGAATTGTAATTTTGTGATCACTTTTGCTCCATAGTGTACGTCG
>JAYXIM010008278.1:0-28612 GCA_037575425.1 Anastrepha fraterculus | reverse complement strand
CCTCATTTTTTGTTTTGCTAAAAAAAAATTTTCAACTACCTTTTTGCAATTATTTCTACATGAAGTCGTTCGTGTAAGGAATGACGATCATTTTGAACCCAGAACTATTAAAATCGGTTATTTTTGACTAAGTTATGGGCATTTAAAAAAAAAATTCTTATATAATTAAAAAAAATCGATTTTGAGCCGAAAAACAGAATTGCCGATAACTCTTGAAAAAAAATTTTTTTCGAGCGAATAAAAAAATACGTGTCTCATTATTTTGACTAGAGAGCAACATATTTGAGTTACATCGAAATCGAAGAACATGACCCGAATAGCCCGGTTGAATTGAAATGGAAAGCATCTATTATTATCTTCACAAATTCGTTTAGCAAATATGTCCCACTTCACAACCGAGGAAAGTTTTTGTCGAACTATTTCGTTGGTGCTCATTGCGCAAATCAGTTGCTACTCAACCATATTTCTGTATATAAAAAAAACGGCAAATTGGATGATTCCTAATGGCAAACCCTTTAAATAAAATCAATACAAATGCGTAGATATATACATATGGAAGTAATTTTTATGAGCAGTGGGCCATAACTCCAGCACAATGTAACACAATGTTGTATTTGTGTTAATCGTGATTCTATAGGAGGCTAAGTTAAACATTTACTGCATCCATGCGAGTGGGGATTAACGCATATGAACGAATACATTCGAATGTTATGGATTACGTTAGGCGGCATTTGCCGATGCTTGGCTGCAAGCAATTGCAATTACCGCTGCTGGTAATTATATGGTAAAAGCAATATATTACACGAGTGTGTTCATGGACGTGAGTGTGCATGTGTTTGCCTATGGATGTGTATGTTTTTGTGCGCCCGAGTGTAAGTAATACTAAATCATTTGTGTGCGAAATAATAAGCAAACGTACTTACTGCCTACATTAATGGCTTTATTTGAGCAATTTATTGCATACGTGGCTATGCATGTATTGGACTACATACACACTCATACACACTCCATATACAAACATATATATATATATATATATGTATGCCCTTTGCTTGTTAGGGATTGTAATGCTGTGTGAATGTGTTAAATGGCTTTAGTTGCACAAACAATTCAGGTGATTAAATTATCAACATGCAATTTCATGCATTGTATAAATGTGATTATTATAAAGTGTTCTACTTTGTAGAAATAGCACGTGGAGAGCTCATTTACCGCTATATCTATATATATATACATATATATAAGTATGTAAATATGTAGCAACACTAATTCATGCAGGCAATTCAAATGCATTTAAGCGTAATGCATTAAATGTTTGCAATACTAAATTATATATATTTGCATGTATATATGTATGTGTCTATGTGCGTATGTATGTATGCATGTGTATTTATAGCTGCTACAAAATTGTGCTCATAGCAGCAAACATTCTCTCCATTATCTGCATTTCCTGCTTCACTGACTTCCTGACTGTCTTAGCTGCGCCCATAAGTATGCTTTGCATTCTTGTGCAACTGACTAACGGTGCACACATGCGCACACCTTTCTTCCGACAACGCTTTATTTGGACCTTTGTGCATACAACAAAAGAAATACTTGGAATATTTACAATATTATTCTTGCTTTGTTTTTGTTGTCCGCACTCACTCGCCAGCACTTGGCTGCACATAGAGGGCAATAGTATTATGCCAGCGTAAATATTAAGCATACGAGTATACGTGTAAATTCGTGCAATCTCGCCTCACTTATTCCTTTACCTTTTCGCCCCCACCACCCTCTCCACCCTCAAAATACTCTTGTCCTCCTCATAGCTCTTGTACTATGCAAGGAAAAAGAATATTATATTAGTAGCTGAAGCAGGTTGACATTAATGGCTACATGTTCTTGCCCAAGCGGTGACATCACTCACGTGCATGGCATACTTGCTGTTCTGGCTTTGTCGTATTGCAAGCTGTTGGCAATGTTGCAAGTTAGTTGCCCAGCATTTCAGCACTACAAAGAGACTGCATACCTACACTTGTGGTCGTAAAAAAATGCACCACCTTGCATTCTACTTTATTGAAGCTTTATAGCGGTGAATTGTAAAGAGAAAGTTTCTTATGTGGAGTTGGCAACCAGGAACACCTAAATGAGTTTTCATGAAATTTCTCTGTATTTTGTTCACTTTTCATTTATGTACTTTTGTTTCGATTTTCTTTATATTCAGAATATGTGCTGATAGTAGGAGAAGAAATACTCTCCAAGACAGGCGCTCGCTAGGTTTCGGTGCACCGTGTAAAGCTGTCATATAAGATGTGGCCAACCTGATTTCGTTGAAACATACTAAGTTACGATTTTTGTGGATAGTCAAGCAGCGATCAAGGCTCTGGCCACAACGAGCATCAATGCGAGATGTAATAAAGAATGCTGGAGGTCACTCTCACTTATCCAATACCACAACACCACAGTTTATTGGATCCTCAGACACTCAGGAGTGGAGGGAAATGAAAGAGCGGATAAGTGGGCAAGGAAATGATTTGAGCTAAAACTTCAGCGAGTGGTAGAAGACATAAGCATTCCACTAAACGAACTATGCACTGCGATTGGCTTGGGCGTAATCGCGGAAACCTATAGAAGATGGTCTCTGCCTACTAACTGCAGGATCTCCAAAGCGCTCTGGCCAAAACTGAATCTTAAAAGGACAAAATGTCTGCTTGGATTCAACAGATCAACTACCAGCGTCAACACAGGGCACTATTAGCATCCTAGCCAGTAGAATGGGTGTACCTCACAATTACTTCTGCAGGAGTTGTGAAGATTAAGAAGAAATTGAGTCGGTACAACACCTCTTTCAAAGAAGTCATGCCAAATATATTGGGGATTATTTCCTTGAATACCTGGAAATTTGCAAAATTTCTCACTGGAGTGACTAGTTAAATAAAATAAAATAAATAATTGGCGCGTACACTTCTGTTAGGTGTTTGGCCGAGCTCCTCCTCCTATTTGTGGTGTGCGTGTTGATGTTGTTCCACAAATGGAGGGGCCTACAGTTTCAAGCCGACTCCGAACGGCAGATATTTTTATGAGAAAAATGTTTTTTATTAATTTTGCTTTCACCGAGATTCGAACCAACGACCTCTCTGTGAATTCCGAATGGTAATCACTCAAATGCAGGTATCACAGGCAATCTGGCTCACCAAACTTAGTACTTGCTCTACTTTTACTTAGAAAAGAAGAAATATTAAATAGAGTACAGATCGAAGTTCTGTCACGCCTACCATCTTGTGGGTGGGAATGTTAAATGTAATCCCATTCTGATGAAATTCGATTTACATATTGGATTTATCTAGAAAACTCTCCCACCACCCATACAGAATTCAGATCCTAATAAATATAAACCGATTTTGATGAAATTTTATGTAAAATTTGAGATAAGTCCACGTCAGTTATTCTAAAAATAAACGTCTTCACACTTCTTTCCGCCTTTACTGTTGTTTGATACTTAATGAATAAGTAATTTGTATTAATATTTTACCTCCTTTTATTATTAACTTGAAAGTAGGTGGTAGATATGTGAAATGCTTGAAATAGCAGACCGGCACCCTCCAAGTAGCATTAAATCGCCGTTTTGATACAATTTGGAGACCTCCAACGGGCAGATATCTAGAACCAACTAGAGCTGTTGATGTAATGGAGAAGGTTTATGGGATTTAGATTGGAGCACTGCCCCAGACTGTCGGAGAAAAAAACGCCCAGCGATCTTAATCGTTTAGCTATCAAACCCGGACATTTACAGAGAAAGTGCTCAACAGTATCCTTCTCTGAAAGGTTCCCACAATTTCTACAATGGGGGTAAACCCAGCTTTTCCGCGTGTGTGCCGATCATCCAATGGCCGGTGAACAAAACTAGGAGTTTGAAAATTGGATGACGTGGAGTTCCGAGGACTTTCTGCGTCCATTGTACTGGGGTCATAGGATTTTTCGAAATAGCACACGAATGAGCTCCATCTATACTGAGCTTTCCTGCGAAATTTCATTTCTCTCTATGTTTTCAAGAATATTTAATCTCATTCTTACAGAAGTTGATCAATTTGTTAATCTCAGCTTGACTATCGGAAAAAATTTTGACATCTTCCTCGCTTCCACGTTCCCCAAGTATTTTGCATGCCTGTAGGATTGTAAAGTCTTCTGCCTGAATACCCCTAGCAGTGGGCTAATTTAGAGAAAACGCCTGCTCCAACTTCCGTTTCCATCTTGGAGCCGTCAGTAAAGACCGAGGTATCAGCTTCGGTACAGTTTCTCCCCTCGTTCCAAACCTGTCAGCTTGAAAAGATTGCCTTGGCACGACCCTCAAACTCAAATATAGATTGAATTTTTACTCTGCGCCTATATTAGCACATTGCTGACCGGCAACTTTCTTGAACCTTTAGCTCATGTGTCCGGTTATTGTTTTAAAAGCGGCCGTGAAAGTAAAATAATATAAATAATTTTTAGCAAATTTTATTTATTATTCAATTCTTAATATTTAATTTTCGTATGATACAAAGTATAACAATCACCTACATGTAATGGTATACCAGAAGCTTTGCACATATATCGGGTTTCGCTCTGCTTTCCTTTCGAAAAAAATACTCTACATATAGTACTCTATACTCGGTTTTGTTTTCTAGCGGTAACTATTTCTTCTAAGACGTGTCTCTAAGTTGTCCGGAAAGGCTGAAGGGTGAATCTTTGGAGGAAACTATTTGAGATATTTGAGAAGTGTCAAGTGCAGTGCCGCATTCTTTGGAAACCACAGTCATCCATTCTTTGGATACTTCCAGTAGAAATTTTGTATATCTTATTTTTACTTCCTGGACGATAGGTACAGTACATTTATTAGGAAAAAGCGACTTTTTTGTACCACTTTGTAGTTATCGTAAAATACTGATATTCGCCAAATACTGATCTGCACCGTCCACTCTTTTTTGCATATCTTTGATATGCATCTTGTATTGCCATATGCATCTAGGCTTGATTCTGTCAACCTTATAATTTTTTTTTCGATTTGCACTTGATTCCGTAGAAGCATCATGAATAGTTGATACCATTCGTTCTATTCTTGTGTCCTTCTAAGCAATAAGAATAACTGGACTCTTTCGTAAAAAAGTAATGTTTCCTCTGTGTAGACTTTAAGACTTTTTCAACAGGGCTTTTGGTAAGCCACCATTTCCCCATATGGTACCACACACTAATATTTTCCTTCTAAACAATAGCTCGGCTATAGAAACTATGTTAAAGTAGTTGTACTGGTATATGTGAAGCCAACAACCAAGATACGGCTCCAATATCGGCAATATAATTTCTTGAAACTTTTTGCCTTGCCCCGAATAGATCCTCTTACTTTCACAAGGCATTCAGATCAAAATTCCATACTTCATTATCTATCACGCTGACGCGTACTCTGAATGGCAGCATTGCTTCGTCTAGAGCTAGCTCCTGATATTTTGAATAATATGTAATATATATATAATTTAAGCGTACACCCTTTTTTGGGTCTTGATGTTGTTCCACACATGGGGAGACCTACAGTTTCAAGCTGACTCCGAACAGGAAATATTTTTTATGAGAACCTTTTTAATGGCAGAAATTCATTCGAAGGTTTGCCATTGCCTGCCGAGGGGCAACCGCTATTAGAAAAAAACGTTTTCTTCATTTTTGGTCTTTCACAGAGAATCGAACCTACGTTCTCTCTGAATTCCGAATGGTAGTCACGCACAGACCCATGCGGCTTCGACGGCCGCTGGTCTAGTCAGAGTTGCCCGAAATATTGGTGTTTCAACTAAAGGATCGGTTGAATTAATCTTTCCAACAAAATTTTCTGGTTTGACCCAACAATAACAACAATCCAAGAAACTTCTTTATTTCATTGGTGGTCACTTCCGTCCATGGCATCAGTTTTGGAAAGATTTTGCTTTCATTCATTCGAAAAAAGTCTTGTCAAAAAATGTGTCCGTTACTTCACAGATAGTCAGTCGTCACCAAGTTCAATGGTTTTATATTTCTTATTATATTTCTTTTACCAGAATTTAATTCAGAATCACTCGGACAATCAGATAAAGCATCTGCGTATACTTCAGTAAAAGATTCTAAATTCATGCATTCGCTCGTCATTGAAATTTGTTTACAACTAAAAACGAAATTTGGTTGGTCCTACAAGGGAGACACAACTCGAGATGAGCAGACCAAATAGTTACACTACAAGATTTCGAATGTGCCGTGAAAACAACAAAGATGCAGAAAAAAGTTTAACACGAGTTTACTCGTGACCAGTCACCAACGCTTAGCCACGAATACACGAGTTAACATCGAGAACCCAAAATATACATTTGCGAAAACAATTAACTAATTTGAAAAAAATTTCCGCCCTGTTAAATTCAGCACCTCAACAAACCTCGGTAAATATTATATTTTAGATTCTGCCCATTTTTCAAATGTGATATTTCCCCAAATAGTTACAGTGGTGCATTTTTATTGCCCACAAGTGTACATATGTATGTATGTGTGCAAAACGTGTGTCGTATGTTTGTTGCATATAATGTAGAAGCCAGTGTGCTCGCACATGACTGCTGTCACATTGTAGTGTAGTCGTCATCGGGCTATTGTTGTAGCGAGCATATCAAATTGTTTGTTGGATTAAGTTGTATCCTGGCTGGGCATTTTATGCTTCAGCTACCAAAATGACAATTTAATTGCATCCGGCGCATGACGCAACTCAACGACTGCTAGCTGCGAAGCGTAGCCTATTATAAGGCGCTGCAGTTTAGCATCCGCTTGGGTGCAGTTTGTGTAGACAGCAATTTATGTTGCAACACTACTTGGGCATACAACACATCGCACTTGCTTTGAATTGAATAATTATTGAATAATTCGCAAACACACACACACACAACTGCCTGCTTATACTTGCATTTGTGTATGCTGATATATATTTTTCGATTTCGATACACCTCCAATTCGATTTATGTATGCCCGAGTAAGAGTATGCCAACCTTCCACCTTCCATTGCCGGCTTATCGCTGTCTCGTTTCGCGCTCACGCTTTCAATGCAATAATCTGGTCACGCCTGTTTAATAAATGACCTGCTGGCATGAATCAAATTCACCGTTATTTAGAAGTTACTCAGCAATTCCGGTTTCGTCTGGCTTCAGCAGCAAAACAATAATTACAAATAACAGCGGGCATGCGAAATGGCTCCCACAGGTTCACACACACGAAATGCCATACTTTTTCTCAAGTTTTCGTTTGCGTGCGTGAATATCGCAACTAACTACAGGTAGTGAAATGTTTATTCATCTTATTTATTTATTTTTATTAAGCAGCGGTTTCTTTGTTTTCCATTAGATTTCAGAAACACCTAGAAATTAGAATGTGTACCTTTAAAGAATAGAGGTCGCTGAGAGCAAACAAACCAATAAAAAGTCCAATATTTACCTGGGCAATTACCCCTTAACCCTAGACGGACATTCTTCGTCGTTTCGACGACGCTCGATTGCATTTAAGGTACTTGACCACCTTATAAGTTTCAAAAAATTAAATTTTTTTTTTTACATTTTTTCAATCCTTATACTTTTAAAAATCATCACCTGAAACTGTTTTTTTAAATTCGAATTCTAACAAAGTGAAATCAGTGAAAATGTGCAGGCGCATCCTGCACTCATTACTTGCTGACTCAGCGGAAAGAAAATAGCAAGTTTTAACTTTAAACGCGTTTTTCCAGAAATTACTTTTTTTCGAATGGCGGACACTTTATCTCCGAAACTGCTTAGCCCATTTTAATGATTTTGGTCTTGTTTTATTTGTTAAGATGTTTTGTATGCCAATTTACCACATTTTGCAAAAAAAAAAGTTAATAAAGTATTGCTTTTTAAGCATAACATTGTGAAAAACAGGGGTGTTTTCTTAACTTTTTTTCAAACATCCGCCATTTTTTTATTATTTTTTTTTTTTTGTCAGTTTGTGGTAAATTCTCACGCAAGGAACCTTTCTTTTGAAAATTTTGTTTCTCTCTTTTGTTTTAGAATTACCATTTCTAAGATTAACTGTCCGCCGCAAGACATGATTTTCTTCAGGCCTCGACTTTGGCGCCTCCTGGATATATGTTAAAAAAAGAAATTTTAATAAATCAATTTTTTTTTGTATTATATAAGCTCTAAATAAATTAAAAAAAAAAAATTTGTTTTAATATATTATACAGAACATGAAAAAAAAATTATTGAATATGTTGTACTTTTTAGCTTTCCAAGGTGGTCAAGTACCTTAACTGCTTATCATAATTTCCGTTCATTATTTTTCTTTAATTTTTCGTACAGCTTTAGTCGTTGCTGAGCTTTAGTTGTGAGCGTCCGTTCATCTGTGCTAGTTGCTTGTAAGTACCGTTTTAAAAAATTTGCGTCGTCGAAACGACGAAGAATGTCTTTTGTGTGAGTTTTGCAACAGAATAATATATCGCTTTTAGGATTTTTTTTGTCTTAAAAACTTTTATATAATTTAATTCGACATGACAAAACAAGCCTTTTTAAATGACAAGGAAATTGAAAAGTTTCTTGCTGAAGACGATGACTTAATATTTTCGGATGAAGATGATTATGCCATTGGCGAGCTTGAGACAGACTTGGGAGAGCTAATGGACGAAGGAAATTCTTCTGAAGAGGTTTCTACAGACGAAGACGATGTCCCGAATTGTAACCATGGATAATTGGTTCACTTCAGTCTTCTTGGCTAAATCTCTTTTAAAAGAACCATATAAATTAACATTGGTTGGAACATTGCGAGATATACCTCCAGAGATGAAAGTCAGCAAAGGTCGAAAATGTGGCACTTCAATGTTCGCCTATGACAACGAACGGACGCTCTTGTCATATAAGCCAAAACCGAATAAAACATTTTACTTGTTGTCCTCATGCAATGAAATTTGGAACTGTAAATAGTATGACAAAGACGCCACATATGATCAAGTTCTACAATTCAACAAAAGGTGGTGTAGACACCTTCGACCAAATGTGCAACGTAATGAGTTGCGCTCGAAACACCAACCGCTGGCCAATGGCAGTATTTTTTGGCATACTCAATATGGCTTATATAAATAGTTATGTTATATACACCCATAATATAGTTCCAATTGGGACAGAAACCACTTAGTCGCAGAAAATTTATGAAAGGTTCACACTCTGCTCTCATTCAAAAACACTTATATAAAAGATCTAATGTGGTAACTTTTAAAACGGCAGCTCGACAAAATATACAAAGCGGACTAGTTCATCATCATGAGAAGGCAAAAAACAGTGGAGAGGTATCAGCAAGCAAAAAAAGAAAGATTTGCACGATTTGTCCATCATCCAAACGTCGAATGACCAAACCTTCATGCGACAAATGTCAAAAAAGCTTGTGTGGGGAGCATAAAATTGATATCTGTGCCTCATGTGCAAAATAAAGTTAAAGACCTATAAAACAGAGTTTTATTTGTAGTTTTAAGCATAAAATGTACCTTTTTAAAGTATTAATGAATTTTAATTTGATTAATATTACTTTTTTGTCGAAGTTTGTCAGAGGCTATGAGCAAAAAAAAATTTTTTTATTGAATATGAATATTTTTAATTTTAAGTTTTATATTATATTAAAATAAATAAACAAGAATTAAAACTATTAAATAAATATTTAGAGTAAAATACTGCATTTATATTTTATTCTTTTTGGGTGTAGGTGCAATCTGAAGAAAGCTTAAAAAGAGTGGTCGTCGTTTCGACGAAGAATGTCTTTAGTGTACTAAAAATATGAATGTCCTTCTAGGGTTAAATGAAATTTATACTCGTAAACTGTAGAAAATTCTTAAAAAGTTGATTTCCTCTAAGAATTGCTGTGAAAAATACCTCTGAGTTGTTTTCAATAATTTTTAATTTATTAAGATCTTACTTAGATCACTACGGCCCATTGTGTTACCAGTGCTATGTATTTCCGTCTTCCGGAGTTTTAACAAGCCGTTCAGTCTTTAGCCAGTAATATCCTTCAAGGACGAAAAGTATGTTAATCTTAGGTACATTTGTCGAGTCCTACAGCTAACAGGGCAGTGCCAAAGAAGGTGTTCCAAAGTTCCCCTAGCATTCGCTTCATTGTTCACACTCACACTGTATTACACTCATCGCTCTGGACTAATCCCATTTTGGCTGCGTGATGTGGGGTGAATCAGTGCTCCGTCAGTACTCCAACCAATATTTTGCAGTCTTTTCTAGATAAAATAAGGTTTGTAGTTTTCATATTCCAAGTTCTTAGAATAATTTTGACTGATTTGTACGAGGTTGAATGCTCCCATATCGAGTGCGTTTCCAGAGCTAGTTCCTTATTTAGTTCCGTTTTTAGAAAGAATAGTAAGTAAGTTTGCTTGGACTCGAGTAGCCTGTAAACAGTCCATCCTTCCAACCAAGCCAGTACCTACAGAGTATCACTTTCCCTATGGTCAGCACTTGATAAATAAAGAACGAGAGATTTACTGAGGTTCACAGAAGCCAATATACCATACATACGACTTCTCACGGTCTACTATCGGGTCTACGTCTACGTCACGTCTACTAACGAGTCACCGGGATATGACTGGACTATGATTTCTTCTTCTTTTTAATTCTACGATAACCGCCTACGCGATTTTGGTCGAGTTTAACAAAGCGCGCCAGTCGTTTCTTTCTCGTGCTAACCGGCGCCAGTTGGACACACCAAGTGAAGCCAAGTCCTTCTCCACCTGATCTTTCCAATGCAGAGGAGGTCTTCCTCTTCTTCTGTGTTTGTATCCATTCGGACGACATGACCCAGTCAACGTAGCCGCTGGATCTTTATTCGCTGCGCTATGTCTATGCCGTCGTAAAGCTCATACAGTTCATCATTCCATCAATATTCGCCGTTGCCAACGTGCAAAGGTCCAAAAAACTTCCGCAGGATCTTTCTCTCAAACACTCCAAGCGTCTCTTCATCGGATGTTGTCATCGTCCACGCTTCTGCGTCATACGTTAGGACGGGCATGATGAGAGCCTTGTAGAGTGTTAGTTCTTTTTTCATCGAGAGAGGACTTTACTTAGTCTAAAGTAGCACTTGGACTATGACTAGGATATCTGATAGCCGGGTTCGAAGAATCGAATACCGATTTCCATAGCAGCTGTGCAGATAAGGAAGAGTTCAGCAGTTGCTGTGCGAATACGCCGCATTTTGAAAGTTGTCTTTGAGAGTCTAAAAACTAGCGGCAAGAGAGCGGTTGGAAATACCAACGTTGCCTTTCATGATTCATGAATGCCTAATTATCGAGGACGTCGAGATATCGATGTTGAGGGTAGCTCAGCAACAATTTGCACTACAGAAATATTCTCAACAGAAAGTCCAGTTTCCGGCCTTTGGTCTGCCCGTCCTTTTTATTTTCGCATTTCGAAGTTCAGAATAGAAACAATCTATATAGGTATATATATATATAATTGGCGCGTACACCCTTTTTGGGTGTTTGGCCGAGCTGCTTCTCCTATTTGTAGTGTGCGTCTTGATGTTGTTCCACAAATGGAGGGGCCTACAGGCACAAGCCGACTCCGAACGGCAGATATTTTTATGAGGAGCTTTTTCATGGCAGAAATACCCACGGAGGTTTGCCATTGACTGCCGAGGGGCGACCGCTATTAGAAAAATGGTTTTCTTAACTTTGGAGTTTCACCAGACCAATCTATGCTTTCCGTTAATTGATAAGGCATAATCCTCAGGTGACAAGTAGAAAGATAGATGCGTTCTTGGGCATTACATTCAACATTGCATGAATATTTGGTCGTTAAGAAAATTTGTTCTCGTTAAATACGTATCGTAGCTGGTGACGGATCTTGGATATATGTATGCATATGAGCCAGAGGCAAAACAGATATCGACAGTACGGGTGTTCCAAGATGAGTTTAATCCAACAAAAATTGTTCGTAGACGAAACACATTAAAGAAACTTAGCACAATCAGTTCTATGTAGTGGTAAGCAACGATTTGCTTGCTAGAAGTTTTCAGAGAATTAAAGAAACCCAATTGGCGAAGATGAACAAAAAAATGTCAGCTACCCCGTACCGGCTCACACAAGAGAGTTTTTGAGCACTCCAAGGATCGAATTAACGGGTCATCAGCCTTAGAGCCCTGATTTTCTTTTCCCGAGTATCAAATCCCTGATTTTCTTTCCCTCTACTGATTTCTTTTTGTTCTCGAATATCAAAAATAAGTGATGTGAGGTCAACGTTTTTTAATCCATGAATAAGCTATTATTAACGCCTTTAAACTCGTATTGGAGCTATCCACTTATGAGTGACAGAAGTGATTTGAAAATTGATTCAAGTGCATGCAAAAGTATATTAACTTCCAAGGAGAATATTTTCAAAAACGATAAAAAATATTTTAATGTGTTTTCGTTATTGGGTGCAAAATAAAAAAGGCAACACTCGTACATCGATCAGCCGCTTAACAGCTGCTTTGAATCAAGTTTCCAGCTCATGATTTAAAATTTGACTACGTAAAGAGCATTTCACCTTATAATTTTGCATATCAAATACATACATACCTGCGTGCATATTAAGCGTGTTGACCATTAGCAGGATTTTATTCACAATTTGACAAATATGCACGCCACTGGCCCTAATGTCGGTCAACGCACGTGCAATAACTTACATGCACACAGTTAGGCAGGGTTTTTGCAATAAATTTGCAATAAAGGTGAATATAAATTTGCATATTTGCAAATGTAAAAGGTGACTCGACGGTTGGCCTCTTATTGAGTGGCGTGCCATTTTGACACTGGCAGTTTTTCGCACTCAAAAAAGTTTTTGAAACTCAGTAGCACTAAGTGTCGTCATACGAAATGGTTCGCCCTTTACCCCTTAATGATGCTTCAAAATGTTGAGAGTGGCGGGGGATAGTACACCTTTTGTTGGGTTTTTAGCTGAGCTCGGCTTCCTATTTGTACGATGTTTTTCCCCAATATTGAAGCAAAAAGCTTACATATAAGGAACCTAGCCGATGGATGGCACACCCTTTACATATGCTGACTAAGTGTTGAGCAAAGGTTGTGATAATGGTCATGAAGCGTTAACAGGCTAAATTACATACACGCTGAGTCACGCCCCATTCTTGTACATTGACCAGCGGCATCGAAATTGTTGACGTGAGAATTAATTCATCATAATTCGAATGTGTGTTGGTGGAAATTTCCTGGGAATTTACGCTACTTAATTACTCAAACTGCATCAAACCAACAAAGTTGCCATTACCCACTTCTGTGGACAAAATGCACTTGAAGTGACACATTTTATTGTGTTTGTATTTATTTGCATGCAAATGCACGTAGGTATGTTTTAATGCGTGTTTTAATTAACTTGTTTAGGACCAACTCGGTTATAACTACTAAATATTTTGTGTGCATTTTCTCGGTTTAAATGTAAATTTATTAACAAAGTAAATGCCAGAATTTCCAGCTGAAAGTGATGCTATTTGTCGTGCAACACAAGTGGCTTAATTTATATACCAGTATTGGTATTAGAATGACAGTTGTGGCACTCTTGTTATACTCCTGTGGCATAATGCTGTGACCTGACAGACGTATACAAACACACACATACACATACACGCATACACGCACGAGTATAAAGATGGCAAAACATGACCAGTGTGTGGCTTTTTCTACAAACTTTTACAACAAACCACAACACGTAGAATCTTGAATTGTGTCCACTTAATTACGACTGTGAATTTGCTGTTGCATTGCACGAAAGCCAACGACAACACAAAGGACCATACAACAATGGGGGTCAGCCATTCGCTGCTTAGTCTGCATTTCAAAATCTCACCAAATTTTCAGTTTATAAGTATCCCATTTAAAGTACAGTATCTGTTCAGCGAAGTATACTAACGCCATAAAAATATAATTAGAAAAATTCTAACTACTATTAGCAATAAGATAATGCAAATAATCTATGTATTAACTGCTGGTGGTAGCAGCACAAGGCAGTCCTACGAGGGGTGCCTTTTATATGTCGGGATTAGAGAACAAAAACAAATTTTAATCATCGAAAATCACTTTATTGTTTTCAAAATATTCTCCATGAAGATCTATACACTTTTGCATGCGTTTGAACCAATTGTCGAAGCACTTTTGCCACTCTGAATGAGGTACCTCCAAAACATGCATTCTGAATGCCACAACCGCTTCTTCAGGTGTCGAAAAACGTTGACCTCTCAGTTTGGTTTTTACGTACGGGAATGAAAAAAAGTCATTCGGTGCCAAGTCAGGACTATACGGCGGAGGACCCATTAATTCGATGTTTTGGCTGCTCAAAAATGCAGTTGTTTGAGCCGATGTGTGAGAGCTCGCATTGTCCTGGTGAAGAGTGATCCGTCTTTGGCGATTGGTTTTCCTAATTTCTTGGAAGACAACTGGCAAACAAATAGTTGTGTACCACTCAGAATTTACTGTTCTGCGTTGTTCTAGTGGTACGGTTGCGACATGTCCAGTATTTCCGAAAAAACAGGCGACCATTTGCTTGGAAGTGCTTCGTGTGCGAACAACTTTTGTTGGATTTGGCTCATCTTGAAACACCCATACAGTCGACTGCTGTTTACTTTCGGGCTCATACGCGTAAATCCATGATTCATCACCTGTCACGATGTCATAGACGTGTTTTGAAGCCCCGCGATCGTATTTTTTGAGCATTTCCTTCTACCAATCGACACGAGCCTTTTTTTGAGCGATTGACAAATTGTGTGGGATCCAACGCGAACAAATTTGTTTGACAGTCAAATGTTTATGCAATATTGAATGTATGCTGGTCCCACTAATGCCTAAGATTGTTTCAATCTCACGATAGGTCACATGACGATCTTGCAATATCCGTTCGCGTACAGCATCAATGGTTTTCGGAACAACAACTGATTTTGGACGACCTTCACGAAATTCGTCTTGGAGTGAACTACGACCACGATTGAATTCACCATACCATCGATAAACACTGGTCCTTGATGGAGCTTCATCGCCAAAAAATGAATTAAGTTCATCCATGCAATGTTGCTGAGTTAATCCATGTCGAAAGTTGTAAAAAATAATCGCACGAAAATGTTCACGATTAAATTCCATTTTTGGACCGAGATGAATCTTTTAAGTTACTGTAAACAAAACAAATAGCGCTGGTATTTCAAAACGTTCTGAGTACGTAAAAGCCAAAAAATGTCAAACTTTGCGATACAGCTGTCAATTGCCAGATTGCAACACCAGGGTTGCCAAATCCCGAAATATAAAAGGCACCCCTCGTGTTATGTATTACGAACAAACTCCGTTTATGGATTTGGGAAAAATGATATTGACAATTCCGATGATTTCGTAGTTAGTTTTGCCAACCAGCGCTTGTAATCTTTTTAATTTGGAGAACATACAAAAAGTCACCCTGTACTTTCACACTTATAACATATAAAAAATGTAATGCCAGATTCAACAAAGAAAAAAGACTTGCTAAACGTAAGAGTTTTGAAGAATTCACAAAAAATTTAAGCCCAAATTCTTCAACAGGAAGCATTTGGAAAAGAATAAAGACGCTTACAGGTACCTATACACCGAAAATCCCTAAATCCATAACTTCCAATAGCCAGATTTTTTCCGACCCATCGGACATCTCCATAGAATTCGCCAGGTACATTTCCGAGGCATCGCTCACATCGAACTTTCCTTCACAATTCATTGACCAATCAAAAAATACTTCGCACGCGCGCCCTGCCGACTACATAGACAGTTTGGCCGTTCACCTTGAACATGATATTACCTTCTATGAATTAGAATCAATTCTTAAAACAATGAAAGGAACTACACCAGGACTTGATGATATAAATTATCAAATGCTGCGTTTTACACCTGTGATTTTCAAAGAACGTTTGATTAAATTTTACAACGCTATATTGAGTTCTAGCATTATTCCCCAAAGCTTTAAAACAGCTCTCGTTGTTCCAATAGCAAAGCCTAATAAAGATCCTGGCCCAATTGCTAACTACAGGCCGATTTCCCTTATTTCGTGTGTCAGTAAAACTATGGAAAAGATAATATCGACAAGGCTAATGTGGTTTCTGAAGGAAAAACATAAAATATCTCCATTTCAAACTGGATTTAAACCTGGAATAAGCACTCTAGATGTCTTACTCTTCCTCGACCACCACATCTCTAAAAATATATCCTCGAGAAACCACACTTCTATTCTTTCCATTGATTTCACTAAAGCTTTCGACAAAATTGGTTGTCACGTTATACTAAAAAAGTTACAAGAATGGAAGCTTGGCCCGAAGATATTCAACTTCATTAAGTCCTTCCTCAGCAACAGAAAATTCCGGTGTAAAATTAATAATGCCTTATCACCAATATTTCCGTTAGAAAATGGCATCCCCCAGGGGTCACCTCTCTCAGTTACACTATTTCTGATAGCATTCGATGATGTAAGTCGATTGCTTAGCCAACAACATAACGTAAAGCATTGCCTATATGCCGATGACTTATACATATTTTGCAGTCACACAAACACAACAAAAATTCAAGGTGCTTTCAATAGCGCTCTAAATGCCATTGAAAGTTGGAGTGAATGCTCCGGTGCTGGCATTTCATCAGAGAAATGCAAGCACCTACATATATGCAAAAAACATAGTTGTAAGACCTTTAATATAAGCTGTATAAATTTTAAAATTCCAAATGTAACTACTCTAAACATACTCGGTGTTATATTTGACAACAAACATAGTTTTAAGGCCCACTGTACTAATTTAAGATATGTACTAGCTACCAGGCTTAATATAATTAAATATCTAAGCTCAAACAAAAGCTTCGCACACACAAATACTCTTCTTAGTGTCACCAGGCTAACGTTACAGAGCAAAATCGATTACGGACTACAAATATATGGTAAATGCAGCAAAGACACCCTTAATAAGATCAAGGCGCCTTTTAACATGGCAGTAAGGCGAAGCCTTAGAGCGTTCAGGTCGACACCAGTAAAAAATCTTCTAGCTGAAGGTGGCTTTCTATCAATTGAAGACCGCATGCAATATCTACGCAGCCGTATTGTCTACAAACTATTTTGCACCAGTGAACATATTCTACATCAAGAAATTCAGCTTCTTAAACAAAGGAAAACTTGCATGTCACATAAGTCAGCACTATACGAAATAAAAGAATTAGCGTCTGATTTGAATATGGACGCACACCCAATGAAGATCCCCGCCACCAAATTTCCACCATGGGCGCTTAAAAGTAACGTGTTTGTGAATGAATTAACTCTCCTGCGTAAAGAAATAACAAATAACTCTACTTACCAGTCACATTTTTATAGCGTAGCAAATCCATTGCAAGAGAATGGCTGGAATTTCATATACACGGATGGCTCAAAACAAGATGATGGAGTCTCATTTGCTGTTACAAACAGTAATGGCGACACTGTAACCTGTGGACTACTCCCGAACTATGCAACCATATTTGACGCGGAACTGCAGGGTATATTATCAGCTTTGTCTGTGACTAAAGTCATCAATAATAAAACGGTAATATGCACTGACAGTCTATCTGTCTTTAAAGCTGCAAAAAGATTTCGTATTACTGTCGATCCTCTATACCGTTTACAGCAACTACTAATTAGTCTGTCACCAAAAGTAAAACTCATGTGGGTGCCTAGCCATGCAGGTATTACAGGTAATGAATATGCTGACAAAGCAGCAAAACGTGCTTTAAAATTGTGTCTCCACTACCACATGCCGTTCGGACAAAAATCCATCAAAAATATATTCTCCAAAGCTATGGGTTCACGGCAAGAACGTAGTTGGTCCAATTATAAACACCAATACAAAGAGGTGAATCTTCATGGGAATGGGATCATCTTACCAACAAACACATCAACCTGGATGAATAAATGTTTTGTACGCCTAAGGTTAGGCCACTGCCTTCTAACACATGAATACCTTTTGAAGAATTCTCAACCACCTTCATGTACTTTCTGCAACAAATCTGATCTAAGTGTACGTCATATTTTGCTAAGTTGTACCGCTATTTCCCATCTACGCACGCAATATTTTGCAAATAAAAACCCAATTGAAATTCTCTCCAATGCATCAGAAACCAACGTAAAACTCATTTTCAACTTTTTAAAACATTTGAACATGGCGCATCTAATCTAAGATATTATAATAGATAAGTATAGTATGTAAATAAATATAAGTATATAATATACAATAAGTAATACTAATTATTTCACGTAATGACTTAGCCGATAGCCCTGGTAGCTAGTGCAGTAAACATATTACTTTATAATTTTAATTATAATTTAATAAATAAATAATAATAATAATTTGGATGATCAAGAAGAGGTCGGTATAAAAAACTAAAAATAAGCCTTGTTTCTAAGTTTCATTACACCGCCTTCATACAAGGCAATTTTTGTCCCTTCAACACGTAACTTGAGGAAGAATTGGAGACGAAGAAAGTGGAGGGCCACCGAGCTACTCGTACTCTTTTGTTCTCATTCTTCTCAATGTTTTTTGTGGGCCGTGGACTAGTTTAGGTTAGGTTTTCCGGCACTCAGCTTAGAGTAGCCAACTCAGTTAGACGATGAATATCCGTTGTGAAATGGTTTTTTTCTAACAACCTTGCGCTAGGAGCTAAGGCTGGACAATTACAGAGGAAGTGCTCTACTGTTTCTTCCCCTTCCTCGTCTCTATCGTCTTTGGAGAGATAATTCTAATCCAAATTCTTTTGAAAAAACTTGACAGCCTGCTCTATTTTCTAGCTTGGATTCATCCATGCAGAAATTTATTTCCCTTCTTCTCCATGGTCTTTGAGTTTGCCACTCCCTTCTTGACGGGATGTTAGTCTTGAAGAGTCTGTTGAAGATGGGTTAAGGGAAAGAGTAATCGATATCTTGCGTATAACTATTCATGGTATGTAGTATAGAAGCGTGGACGAACCGCCGGGTCTGTTAAGTTTAAGCGCTGAAGTGACGGCCACGAGTTTTTTTACCAGATTTAGAACAGGCAAGTGGATTAGCCCCTCGAGCGCTTTATTAGGGTTTGCCCTTAAAGCGCTGGTAATACATAAAAACGAAGTTCTTTGGACCTTGCTCACCAGTTTCCTATAACTTGCCTTTTGAGTTGATGGTCACCACAAAAGTACTCCCTATATTAAAATAGGCTGAACTACCAAAATGTAAAGTTCACGTGGGTTTATTTCGGGTCCCCTAAATCCAGAGGAAGGAGGTGAGGATCCTCCCTGTGAAGTAACTCTGCAGACCTGTCTGCTGTGTTGTCTAGTGTAGCAGCTAACTTTCTTCTGACAAATATAGTCTCGATCAGAGTAACAGCATTAGATTCGACTCCAAAATCTTCTAGAGCATCCGTTATGGCGCTTGTACTAATTTTTAAAGGCTGCCTCAATGTGTACAGAAGCTACTATGTGGGTATGTGAACTTAAAACCAAACCAACTGAAAGTAACGGAGTTGCCGTGTGTGAAAGAGAATTGGCAAATTAAATTAAATTGTGCTCAGCAGAAGAAACCGCGGAGAACGAGTGAGCACTGAAAAATACAGTTTTTAAATTTTGATTCACTGCCAGCTTTTTCTGCAAATTACCTTTGACCACGTCTGTGTGGTGGAAACAGGGAGATGTGCAAAGGGAGCATGACAAGTGAACACGGGCTTTCGGAACGGTACTCACATAGGTTTTCGTCAAATAAGTGCTATTCTCTTGGTGGAAAAACCACAATTTCTTTGCCAATAATTCGATTAGCTTGCGACAACGTTTTCCCTCGGACGTTGCAGTAAGGCTCCAAACATATAAATATATAATTATGTCCTTCCTCGTTACTATTTGGCCAGGCCGAAGAAATTCAGAGGCAATCAAAAGAACTGATAATAAATTTCTGCTTCAGAGTTTAGCTTGTCTGGGATTTAAAGATTCACATCCCATTTCCAGTAATAATGTTTTCAAAAACATTTGAGCCCAAAGAATGCATTTTCTTATCTACAGCAATGCGATGGTATCTTTATTAAATTAGCACTCTAGGTCAGAGGTCGGCAAAGCTTACTGGTGCGACCAGTACACTCAACACGCGTATTATTACGCTCTCATAATCAGTCGTTGTTCTGACCACAGATGAATAGATTCGAAACTCTTCTCCTCGTGAGAGCGCTGAAAAATGTGCATTTTTTATAACATTCGTCAGTAATGCCACACATGAAGAAATATTGAATGGGTGGCTATATATCAGTATGAAGCAATGAAGTCCAGACCAGTCGATTTTTGGCGGCGCGGCATCAACCAATTAGTCAAGAGGTGGGGAGATATTGTAAACAGCAACGGCGAATATATAATTATATAGTTATTGTTTTTTGTTGAAGGGGTTAGGCCCGAAAAAATGATGGTGTTCAATAACTTTTTTTTCTAGTCAATTGCTTTACGCGGTGATCATCACAAGTCCTTGGAGATTCATCTAAAATCTATCGGACAAGAGAAATTAGATTTATTAATAGATAATCTTGTGCCTGATCGAAGTCTTTTTCCTACAATTAACAATATGGCGGCCTCAGGAAATATTTTTTAGATTTTCGAGAAAAACCGAAATTTTGAAAAAAAAATCCTTCGATCAGGCACGAGTTTTTTATGTTTTTCAAAAGCAGTATACATTTTATTGAAGTTTACCAAGCGGTTTTTAAGTGACAGTGATCACCAGTTCAAAAAACATAGTTTTGAGAAAAACGCATTTAAAGTTTTGCTATCGACCTCCGGAGTGCCCGAGCGCCCTTTGTTAATTTTTGAATAACTCAAAAAGTATTACTCGGGTTCACTTCAAATTTTCACACAATATTTTTAAAATATTTTTATTATTTAAAACAAATTGAAAACAAAATCCAATTTTTTGAAAATTCTGACTACCCCAAGCCCTTAAATAAAAGTCTTCACAGAGTCTTCAAAACGACACTATGAGACTGTAAAGTAGAGTGTGAAGTTTAAAATTTCACTCGGATATTTGAGAACCTTAACGTCAATACTGGAGAAAAATAATTTGTTTCATAGCTCTCTACTTTAACACAAAAATAAGAAATAATAATTCACTCCACTAATTTTTGCAAAGCAACTTCGCATTGAGCCAATTAAAATCTTATGTCAAATTTCATGCACACACCTAAACACAAAAACAGAATGTATGTGCCATTGTTTATTTATTGTTCATTTATTCAAACGCTACTCATTACCGCTCAAGGACTTGTCCAAACAGCCGTAACAAACAAAGTAAATGCAGAGTATAAAAACAAATCAAAAAGTTCATTTTCCAGCTGGAATTCATTTTTTAAATACAAACATATTTCCACATTTTTTGTTTGCTTTTGGCTTAAGTCTCTCTCTTTTTTCTGATTTTTTACTTTACTCTATCAACGTTTGTTTTCCCTGCAAACACGCAGTGCATGCAAATATTTTCTTAAAATACATGCAACATGGAAGTCAAGATCCCATGCACTAAAAGCCGCATTCAGGCATACATATTTACACAAACTTCACATACGTGCACACGCACACACATGCACTTACTGGTGTAGGTTAAGTAAACCGAAATAAAGATGAACATCATATGTTACCAGTTCCGACAAACAGCATGAAGAAGTCAGAGTCGCAATGACGTTGACTGCAATGAAAATTTGCAGCAGCTCAACACATAGCCTTTCAGCCACTCCTCCTCACTTCCTCTACGTCCACTTGCAATAGTTCTGGTGGCCATGCAACATTTGGGTCATTGCAGCAATACGCTGGCCCGGCCGTAAATGCATCTGAACTGCTGATGCACGTGCCACCGCAATGTGTTTATAAGTATTTGTACAACTGTGCATATAACAGAGTCAGCAGGAATATCTTATTGCTGAGAGAACAAACTGTCTTAGCGACGCTAAAAATATTCAAAAATCGGTTTTTTTAGCCATGCATTATACAGCTGATATCAATATGGCATTCAATTTGTGGAGATGTAAATTATGGTCCTTATCTAGGAATTGATTTAGTACAATGTGTTTGAAGAGAATTCGCAGCAGATTATTCTACTCCTACACGATTTTTTTACATTTCATTTCATTTTACCATTTATTGTATTAGCAACAACATTAATTCATCTATTAGTACTTTTCTATTTGTTGCTAGTTTGGCAAAGTGGAAAAATTCTGGTTTAAACTAAGCGAAGGGCTTAGCAAACGGAATAATTTTAGCCCTCTAAGATCACAAATTATTGGTTGAAACACAGTGAAGAGACCTTTTTAATATGACGTTGGCTATGTGCATATATTATATATACATATATTACTTTTACCTAAAATCCTTGAATAGGGGCATTAAAGAAGAATCAAACTCTCTACATTTTTGAAGTGAAAACTTCTTTAGAATCGTTGGGAGTGATTTGAGACTCGATGAAACGAAAAAGCGACACTAAAAAGAGACATACATATAGATCTTATAGTATATAGCCTGCGAGAGAATGAGATAGAACACAGTTATACAGCGTTCCCTATTCTCCGTCTCCTCTTTGTGCGGTGCTTCGTAGCCTCTCCACTCTTGGCTACGAAGCGTTATATGTTGATATACATACGTATATGTGTGTGGCTGCGTACTGCTGAGCCACGCTAGTATAGTGAGTATTGTAGTATGTATACAACACTGCCTATTACTTGATTTGGTGTTTAGTTCAAGCGTCACACGTATGTATGTTTGTATGTATGCTAGTACGTATGTGTGCGCGCCTGCGTATTACGGAGCCACGGTGAGCGAGAAGGCATTATGTATACCTATACTACACTACCTAATACTTGCTTAGACCAAGCGTCCTACGAATGTTTGTGTGTATGTTAGTACGTCTGTGTAATATACGCGTTACGACGCTCATAATAGCAACCGCGTGTGCTGTATTGCGTCTGTATTTTTATATTCGTTAATATTTTCATTTTTAAATATTTACCGCAATTATGCCGAAAAATAATGCAGAAAAGTGTCGTGAATATCGACAGAAAAAAAAACGAAAAGAAAATAAAACTAAAAAAACCGCAAAGGTTTCACTTCTCTCGCGTCTAACCGTTAGACTGGTATTTTTTTTACGATATCGCACGTTTGTTTAACTGCTTCTAGTTCACGAAGGTTAGAACGCCTCCAAATATTTCGTGGACGACCGAGGCGTCTGTGTTCTGTTCTGCAAATGCTTTCCCTGTCCTTTCTGAGAGTGTGTCCGATACATCGCCATTTACGACCCATTACCACCTTTTGAATTGGATCTTGCTCGGTCGTCTACCACAAGACCGCATTTCGGATAGAGTTGGGCCTAAATATCTTACTTTAGTTTCTGCGTACTCCTTCTCGGCACCAGCCACGTTTCACTGCCATATATAGTAATAGTGTGGATTTTACGCATGGGATGAATACTCTCGTTTTAGTTTTCTGCGAGACTTGAATATTTTTCCAAATAGGCTGTAACCGTCCAAAGGCTAAACTAGCTTTACGCAGACGGTTTACTGCGTCTTCTTCAGCTCCACCAATACTTGAAATTATGCTACCGAGATAACAGAAACTTTTAACATACTGGACCGCTTCTAGCTCGATTACAGTATTTTTGGGATTTGTATTGTTGATTCGCATTGCTGCCGTTTTCTTGCTGTTCATTTCCAGACCAATGTTTCGTGCAGCAGTAACTAGAAAATCTATTTTGGCCTGCATATCGGAACGTCTGTGCGAAAGCAGGCAAACATCGTCAGCATAGCGAGGTCGTGTAGTTGGCGGGATAGAGCCCAAGTGATGACTTGGCTCCTTTTTTCATCATACTGCATCACTGCGCAGCAAGTGTGACCGCGAAAAGATGTGGCGACAATGGGCAGCCCAGTTTTACGCCAGATGTTGTTCTAAATGGAGTGCTTGTGGCGCTATAGTAAAGAACTGTTAGCTCTGCAGTGTAGTAGGGTCCTTTTATAATCTGCACACTTTTTGTAGGCACCCCTTTTTACTCCTTAGGAAGACTATATTGCAGTGCGCTTGATGATATCAAAAGCCTTCTGGAAATCAATGAACACCATATAAAGAGGATAAAGATTGTTCAATAAATATCCTCAGAGTACTCGCTTGATCTACGCAACTCCGCTGTGGACGGAAGTCTGCTTGTTCATCGCGTAATGACATTTTGACCGGTTGAAGTCTGTCCAAGATTATAGTTGCGACTATTTTATAAATAGTATTGAGCAACGTGATGACTCTCTAATTGTCGCATTCCCGAAAATCGCCTTTTTTTTGCAGCTTGATCACAAAGCCTTTCAACCAAAACGTCGGGAAATTTTCGCTCCCCCAGGCGGCGGCGATGTGCTCTATATTAAACTCCTCCAATAGCTCGTTCACTTGGCGTTTTAAGCCACTAACATAAAACTCTGCGAGATAATCTGGACAACACTAACTCAGCATCTGAGCGAAACGGTTTGTGAGCAAAGAGTGAGAGCGGCATTAATTACACTGCACTAAAAAGAGAGTCATGTTTGCTTTTATAGTTCATTGTACGCATACCATGAAAGGCAACTGATATCAAACACAATTGATTCGAAAGGCAATTGCATTCAATGCAACAAAAAATGTATATTTGAAGGGTACAATACCTTAAAATATTGCCCATATAATTAAAAGAAGCAGAGCTTACTTTATATCAAAGATTTTCTTTATTCTGTATAGCAGAAGTGCATTTATGTTGAAAAGTATGTGTTATATATACATACATACATACAATTTTGACTCTGACGAGTGACTGCGATCAAGTGTTTCAGAAGGAAGTTTGAGTGCTGAAGAGGAATGCAGAGCATTTTTTGTAGTTACTGAAAAATCGTAGTGCTCAAAAGGAATATATAGAGTACTAAGGTATTATCAGAAATAAAAGCTTAAAGAGTGCCTTTTCAAATGAGGAATAGGCGGAATCGATCACATAAACTTTTTAGAGCAGCCGGTTTGTCTAAACCATAGTACTAAGTTCGGATTTCACATGCAATGGCAGTCAAAATCTGTATAAACTGCTCTCTTAGTCTGTGGTGAACCATACCTTCATCAACTATCCTTCTCCAATTCAGTCTCTCTCTTGTCTCATTTCTCCAATTACGAACGTTTTCGCTTTTAAGTCTGCCTCGACGTCATCAAGCGTTGCCGTGAAATATTCGTGAAATTTCGTTGGTGACTCATGGCAAAGTAGTACTCAATTTACGCCGCGAGAACACCTCGCAACATACCAGCAACATTTATACGAGTATACATATATGATATGTATATACATATCGCAACATTTTTTTACACCTATTTAAAATCACACGCATTTAAAATACAGCGAGTGAAGTGTCTGAGTTCAAATAAAGGGTTTTTCAATTGGCGCGGGTCGATTTTGGCGCCCTGTGCCAGCCATTTTGTTTTGGTGACATCTGTCAAATCTTTTGTTTATTATTCAGTTGTTTATGCCAAATCAACGATTGAACAGCGCGTTCAAATGATAAAACTTTATTATCAAAATGAGTGTTCATTAACGCAAATGTTGCGCGCATTGCGCCCATTTTTCGGTAGAGGTGGTGCCCTTCAAAGTCGACTCTTCAACGTTTGGTGGCCAAATTTGAGACGACCGGGTCAGTAAACAATCAGCCAACACCCGTACGTTCAAGGAACGCAAGATCAGCCGAGAACATTGCCGCGGTCCGTGAAAGTGTACAGCAGAACCCGAGGCAGTCTATTCCTCGTCGTGCACAAGAACTTGGCCTTTCGCAGACTTCAACTTGGCGAATTTTGCGTCGGAACTTGGGCCTACACCCATACAAGATCCAACTGACCCAGGAGCTCAAAGTTGATGACCATAGACAACGCCGTTTGTTCGCTGACTGGGCTTCGAATCGTTTGGAAGAAAACCCCAGTTTTGGGCGAAAAATCATCTTTAGTGACGAGGCGCATTTTTTGATGAATGGCTGTGTTAACAAACAAAATTGCCGTATATGGGACGACACCAATCCACACGAGGTTCACCAGGTGATAATGCATCCTCAAAAAGTTACCGTTTGGTGTGGATTTTGGGCCGGCGGCGTCGTTGGTCCGTACTTTCTGGAAAACGACGTTGGTGAGGCGGTCACCGTCAACAGCGAGCGCTACACAACGATGATAATCAATTTCTTATGGCCCATATTGAACCATATGGACCTAGACGACATGTAGTTCCAGCTGGACGGCGCTACGTGCCACACAGCAAACGCCACGATTGACATTCTGCATGAACGATTTGAGGGTAAGGTTATCTCTCGAAGGGGTGATGTGAATTGGCCACCAAGGTCATGCGATTTGACCCCGCTAGACTTTTTCCTGTGGGGCTTCTTGAAGTCTCAGGTCTATGCAAATAAACTACAATCGACCGATGCTCTAAAGGTGAACATAACACAGGCCATCGCTCAAATTCAACCGGATCTATGCGGAAGAGTCATTGAAAATTGGACCACTCGGATCCGTTCCACCGTAAGAAGCCGAGGCGGGCATTTGAATGATGATGATATTCCACACTTAATGGCATATATGCGCCTTTCAAATAAAAAAATAATTTTGTCAATAACTCACACACAGCTTGTTTTATTCCATTTCAACATCTACCCGCCCTTATTGAAAAACCCTTTACCTCGCAGACATAGAATTTTTATGCGAAACGTCTTCGCGTGGGGCCGAGCTCCTCCTCCAATTTATAGTGAGCGTCTTGATATTTTTCCATAAATGAAGTGACCTATAGTTTTATATAGTTTTTGTTTTTTATTAGGAGCTTTTTCATGATAGAAATGCACTCGGAAGTATGCCATTGCCTGCCGAGGAGCAACCCTTATTAGAAAAAACGTATTGCATTAACTGGTGTTTCGTGTCCCGGGTTCCGAACTTGTACAATTCCGAATAGTGGAAGTCTACGACAGCCGCTTTTTTCGGTTATTAATTTATATTACGGCAGTTACCGAACCAGTAGTGTTTGGAATCGACGTTTCGTTATGTTGGACTACCAAGTGGGTCTATCCAATTGAGCGACTAGAACGACATTTCCCGTAATCCTTTATAAGCATTGTGGCAGCATGAAAAATGTTCCCTGAACTTGTGCGGACCACTGCCAAAGTGACTATCCTTAGCCCGATACGGATCTTTCTGGCAAAGTAGAACCGACTGTCTGCTGTCTAGGCGCGCCTGACTGCCAGTTATATGAGTTGTATGTCACTCAATCTAGTAGTCCAGGATTTCATATCTCTCTCTAGTTGCGGAATTAGAAATTCTACACCTTTAGCATTTTCTATAGATTGTCTGTACACAAATTATTTTAAAAAGAAATTCCGTTAAATAATCGTGGTCGCAGATCTTCCGAGACTACTGGCATCAAAATGTAAAGAGAGTTACATTCAACGAGAAATGTCAGCGGCGCAATTGAACAAATTTTCTTTGGCTCGGTATTGAAGCGGGTATAAATCTTTGCAGTTTATTTTGCCAGGACCATGAACCTTTTACAATTTCTATCTAGTTATGCTGCCCACTGGAATGCATAGTTACAAACGCTTCAGTCCCGAATGTATTTGAAGCGGTGCTCTTCGATTGCTTAAAACTTAAGCACTTCAATATACAAGGCGACGGAAAATGAATCACTCATTTTTGTATTTGAATAAGTTTTTCAATCAAAAAATATGGTTTTGAATAATGGAAATCTTTAGTTCGACCTTTACGAGCTCCATTACCTATCTCTTTATATTCTGCAGCTGTCTACAAATATGGCTGGCGTACGATCGTTTGAAAAAATTGTAAATCTACCGATAGGATGATTAATTGTGTGCTACCTTGTACTTCCCTTTCGACCAATGCAAACGATTGCCGACTGGGTATGGGCAGGACATAAGTTTTACGAACTTAGTAAGTTGCTTCGACAGCCCTCTGCTCTTGGTCTTCTGCCAAAGTGTGTGCATTTTAAAGCACGGATGTCCATAATAACATACGAGTGCTATACATACAAGTACGTACGTCCAACTTAGCGGCAAAAGTCTCAAAGTGGATATTCCTTGAATTGCAAACATTTGTAGGCGTACCCGCTCAGTTGGTAAGCTGGCACTTGTAAACTAAGCCGATAATAAATATCAATGAGTTGCATTTATGCCAATGAAAGGAAAAAAGGAATTATTTTTATGGGCCTACGTGGCCACTTTACTGGCATAATATAATTGTCGCCGCAAAATATACAAAGTTTGCCTACAGAAATAAAACCGAATACACACATTCACATCTATATTTGTATCTATACAAATACGTCTGCACAAAATTGTAAAAAATAAATTCGAGAGAGTATCAGAAACTATTGAGCGGATTTTAATACTTTTTACTTTATTTGAAAGTTTATCGGTTGCAGATGGTTTCTGCGTGACAGGCACTCTCTTCACCGACTTTTTCCATCTGTTTGTACTTTAAGTAATAACAATAGCATACTTTGGATGTACAACTTCTGCCAATTTTGGCATATGGTTGCTTAGTTTGGTGGGTAGCTCTTCAGAAGCTTTACAA